>JAQIXU010002028.1:0-13899 GCA_034701245.1 Strigamia transsilvanica | reverse complement strand
ATAACATATGGAGTGACAATACAACGTGGCTGTGTGTTCCTCAAATGGCCTTATCACCAATATCATTCGCGACAACATATATTGTGGACATAGTTTTCATTATTCTTTGGTCATTTTCTGTATTGAGTTTAGTGATTACAGTCGCACTAAATCGTCCAAAACCAGATTCACGTTGCGATTTTAGACCGATGAATTGCCATATGATTTCTATGTGTTTACTGTACGCATACTTGATTGTCTTTCAAACTGTAGGTTGCACCAATTGCAACGATGAAGTAAAAAAAACAATTGTTAGAAGCATTCCTTAATCTATCACTTCTTTCCGTGCTCACTTGGCTCAGTGTTATTGGTTTTGATATGTGGAAACGATTTCATCCCGACAAAATGATGATCTCCACTACTACAACCAATGAAAATTATTGGCTAAAATCTTTATATGCCTGGGGAGTGCCTTTTATTTTACAGTCATGTAAAGTCATTGCAGATAAAATCATTTGTCAAGGGTTCCATTTTTGTGAAACTGTAGACGTTTATAAAGGAACGTATTTCACAATTTCTGCGTATATATTCATCATAGGAAGTGCTTGGCTGTTACAAACTGCTAGTGTTCTTCTACTCATATTAAATGTTATCAATTTGAGAAAAGGATTAAAGAAGAGACCTGTAGACCTTTATACCACCATCAAAATAAAATCACAATAGTAAGTGTTTCAAAGTTATACTGCTGAATTTGATAAACGTTTTCAACAGCAAAATGTATTTTAGTTTTCAGGTATACTTTAAACTGATGATAATAATGGGATTATTCTATTCCATTGTACAATTTTTTGAAGCCATCTTAGGACCATTCTACAGTTTATCACTGTTGTTATTTACTGAATTTATGTGGGCAATTCAAGGTTCTTGCCTGTTTCTGATATATGGATTAAAACCCTTAGTAAAGCTATTGGCAAATAAATGTAAATTTCAGTAGCATAATTGTTAATGCACCTCAACCGGGAAAAAACTTAATTCATTTATACAAATGTAACTGTTAAATATTAACTCGGTCGTGTCCCAAAAAAAAGGAAGTATTGATTAATGATTAGTAAATCGTCGGAGTGAGTTCACTTCAATTTAAACGATGAACTGTTCCCAAATAAATTAAAACTGGTTATTTCTCAAAGTAAAAACAATAGCTTCTTTTTATTAAAGTGCGCTTACTAGGAGTTAGAGTAAATGCAAATTACACTTACTAAATATTAAATACTAAATTAAATGATTTAATTCAGAAATAATAATAATAATAGGATTCCGCATAGATTATGAATCTCGTTTCTCCTATACAGTAGATTCGGAATAATGTGGCTGTTTCTTCCTCCTGAAGAAATGGTCACATTTTGGTCCTGTTTCAGTTTTTCCTGTCTGTACGGAAGGCAATTATGGTCCAAGTCCCAGGAGTATGGGTCAAGGCCCAGTGCTTGGTGTCAATGTCATAGCCAGGAATATTTTTTGGAAGGTCCATAAATGTGAAAAAAATAAGTGTAGATGGTGAAAGTAGGGCGACTGAGTTGGGTTGGATCTGAGGAGGGGATGTCCGAGTCCCCCTACCCAGCGTAGAAAATTTTTCAAATTTTAGACACAAAAATGCCATTTTTAACTTGTTTCTCGACAAACAATGAAACAAAATTTTCGTGGTACGTTTTGTAATACAGAAACTCCATGGCCACTATCCCACCATTAAATTTATAAACAAGATAAACTAAATGTGTATAACCAATTAAACAACAACACGATTTTATGACTGTGATAAATCAAATCTAATTTCAAACGTTATGTTGTCAATTGCGACCAGAGTTGGGTTTCGGGAATTTCCTGACGGGAATTCTCGAGATATTTTCGAGATTTTCCATCCCGAATCTCGAGAATTCAAATTTTTATCATTTCGGGAAATCCCGAATCACAAGAATTCAAATTTTTAACATTTCGGGAAATCCCGAATTTCGAGAACTCGAATTTTTATCATTTCGGGAAAATCCGAATCTCGAGATTGTGACTTTCTTGGGAAATACCCAACTCTACTTGCGACATCATTATATAACATTTCAAGATTGGTCAAAGCAATATGAGAAACCTCTTCATCTTTGAGTAGCGCCGAAAGAAATGGACTAACTTGTAAGTATTAAATTCATAAAAATTTAAAAAATGAAATATAAAAAAAATAATGTTAAAAAAAAAAAATATGCAGATATCAGTTAAGTCATTAAATGCTATTTATGTTTGGGGCACATAACACATACTTGTCTTAGTTTTTTAATATTGTAAGCCCCAGCACAACTTTCGCACCAGCAAGAGGCAGCCCTGGAATTGGCCAACGACTACTACTGTTAATGAAACAAAATTGAAATAGTAGGTTAATTTAAATTGAATTTCAGTTTTATCCTTGTCTCAATTCGTACGACACAACTGACAAGTGAGTACCGACAGACGGCTACCACAATCACCCGAAAAAAATAATGTCTGTAAGAACATTCAATTACATTCTTTGTCTTCAAGGTTACTTCAAATTTCACGTGAAAATGTCTATTGTTTTTTTAATCAAACAAAAATCTTTAATACACGGAATTAAAATGTATTATTTTCCCACGATGCACCTCATTACTTTTTAATAATAAAATCCGTTTTCCTCATTCATCAGGGTAATACATAACATTTCTTTTCATTTACCAACTTGCAAGTGGTAAGTATGAATTTAACTCTGAAACAGCCACGAAGTTCAAATAATACACAATTTGATGAAGATTTTTCAAACTGTGTCAAATGGAAATTAAAACTGAGTGAACTGGAATGGGCAAGTGATCGCACAGCTTTATATTACAAACAAGCTGACCAGAATTATACAATTGGACTAGACAACATAAGGAGTGACAATACAACGTGGCTATGTGTTCCTAAAACGGCCTTATCATCACCAATACCATTCGCAACAACATATAGTGTGGACATCATTTTCATGTTTCTTTGGTCATTTTCTGTATTCAGTTTAATGGTTACAATCGCACTAAATCGTTCAAAACCAAATTTACGTTGCGATTTTAGACCGATGAATTGCCATATGATTTCAATGTGTTTCCTGTATACATACTATATTGTCTTTCAAACGGTTGGTTGCACCGATTGCAACGATGAAGTAAAAAAACAATTGTTGGGCGCATTCATTAATCTATCAGTTCTTTCCTCGCTCACTTGGCTAAGTGTTATTGGTTTTGATATGTGGAAATGCTTTCATCCTGACAAAATGATGATCTCCAATTCTACACCCAATGAACACTATTGGCTAAAATCTTTATACGGCTGGGGAGTGCCTTTGATTTTACAGTCATGTAAAGTCATTGCAGATGAAATCAGTTGCCAGGGGTTCCATTTTTGTGACGGTGTAGACAGTGCTAAAGGAATGCGTGTCACAATTTCTGAGTTCATATTCATCGTAGGAAGTGCTTGGCTGTTACAATCTGCTAGTGTTCTTCTACTAATATTAAATGCTATCAATTTGAGAGAAGGATTAAAGAAGAGACCTATAGACCTTTGTACCACCAACAAAATGAAATCACAATAGTAAGTGTTTCAAAGTGATGCTGAATTTGATAAACATCTTCAATAGGAAAATGTATTTTAGTTTTCAGGTATACATTAAACTGATGACAATAATGGCATTAACCTACTTCATTGTACTAGTTTTTGAACGCATGTTAGGAGCATATTATAGTCAATCACTGCTGTTAGTTGGTGATTTTATATTGGCAATTCAAGGTTCTTGCCTGTTTCTGATTTATGGATTAAAACCCTTAGTAAAGCTATTGGCAGATAAATGTAAATTCCAGTAGCATAATCGTAAATGCGCCTAAACTGGCAATCAGGAAAAACTTAATTCATTCCTACAAATGTTACCGTTAAATATTAGCTTAACTCGGTCGTGCTCCTAAAAGAAAGAAAGTATTGATTAATAATTAATAAATCGTCAGAGTGGGTTCACTTCAAGTTAAGCGATCAAAATGCAACTAACGACTTAATCTCTAAATTTACATGACCTGTTCTCAAATAAATTAAAACTAGTTATTTCTCAAAACAAAAACAATAGCTTCTTTTTATTAAAGGAGTTAAAGTAAATGCAAATTTTGTATGGCCCATGAATGATGTTATAAATATCCAAATATCCCTTGGCAAGCAAAAGGTCCGCACCCCTGCACTAGAAACAGATGGCAAATTTCTTTGTGCAGTCGAAGTGAGCAGTGAAGTTTCACCCAAAGCAACCCGAGTCGCTGCTAATTCCACGTCCAACCAAAAGGAGATCCAAGACAGTACAGAAATAAGAACAGAAGGCCCAAATGAAACGAGCGAATGCTGCAAAAATGCTCATTCAAAATTGAATTTATAAGTGAAGTAAAACCCTGTTAAGAGTTAATATAAATTATGATAAATTTTTGCAGACCATCACTTTTGGAAGTGCTGTTTTAGCATACAATCTGTTACAAAATTATAAGGACAGCCAATTTTTCTTGTAATTAAATTTTCATGAGACATGGTATATTTATTTTTTGCACACACATAAATACAAGATTCCTCAACAAATTTCATAACAACATAACAATTAGTTTAAAAGTTTTGTTATGGCACCACTGGTTAAGAACTGATGACTCAATCAGAGCAATTAGTGCAATTAGTGAGTGCGGAATATCTGCACATATTCAACAGAAAAACTTAAATTTATGATAAATGCAAAATTATGAGAATAATTCTTTAAAGAACACAAATAAAAACAGCTACACTTCCTACCCCCGAAACTCACTTCTGTTCACTCCACATCTGTTCAAATACTAATAAAGTGGTCACCTTCAATATTTTCAAATAAACATTGTATAGATTAAAATTTTTTATTGCATTCCGTGTACAGTATAACTGCTTCAATGGCACGTATCCTCCACTCAATGAGGTCTATTATTTTTTACAAGGAAAAAGTTTAATAACAGTCATTAAAAAAATATCCTCCTAATTATAATTCACTTGGAAACATGTTTATAACTTAATATCATAGCGTCATTTTATTTTCCATGCTAAAACGTACAAGTATGAATCTAACCATTCAATCCCAGGAGTATGTAAATAATCAATCGAATTGCATCAAATGGAAATTCAAACTGAATGAACTGGAATGGGCAAGTGACCGCACTACTTTATATTACAAACAAGCTGACCAGAATTGTACAATTGGACATTATAACATAAAGAGTGACAATACAACGTGGCTGTGTGTTCCTCCAAGAGCCTTATCACCAATATCATTCGTGACAACATATAGTGTGGACGTCTTTTTCATGTTTCTTTGGTCATTTTCTGTATTGAGTTTAGTGATTACAGTCTTACTAAATCCTTCAAAACCAGATTCACGTTGCGATTTTAGACCAATGAATTGCCATATGATTTCAATGTGTTTCCTGTATGCATACTATATTGTCTTTCAAACGGTTGGTTGCACCGATTGCAACAATAAAGTAAAAAAAAAATTGTTGGGCGCATTCCATAATCTATCACTTCTTTCGGTGCTCACTTGGCTAAGTGTTACTGGTTTTGATATGTGGAAACAATTTCATCCCGACAAAATGATGATCTCCAATACTACACCCAATGAACACTATTGGCTAAAATCTTTATACGGCTGGGGAGTGCCTTTGATTTTACAGTCATGTAAACTCATTGCAGATGAAATCATTTGTCAGGGACTCCATTTTTGTAAAACTGCAAACATTCATAACGGAACGTATTTCACAATTTCTGAGTACATATTCATCGTAGGAAGTTCTTGGCTGTTACAAACTGCATGTGTTCTTCTACTCATATTAAATGTTATCAATTTAAGAAAAGGATTAAAGAAGAGACCTATAGACCTTTATACCACCAACAAAATAAAATCACAACCGTAAGTGTTTCAAAGTTATACTGAATTTGATAAACGTTTTCAACAGGAAAATGTATTTTAGTTTTCAGGTGTACTTTAAACTGATGACAATAATGGGATTAACCTTCTTCATTCTACTAGTTTTTGAACACATCTTAGGACCATTCTATAGTCTATCACTGCTGTTAGTTAATGATTTTTTATTGGCAATTCAAGGTTCTTTCCTGTTTCTGATTTTTGGATTAAAACCCTTAGTAAAGCTATTGGCAGATAAATGTAAATTTCAGTAGCATAATCGTTAATGCACCTGGACTAGCAATCAGGAAAAACTTATTTCATTCATACAAATGTAACCGTTAAATAAGTTATTAACTCGGTCGTGTTCCATAAAGAAAGGAAGTATTGATTAATAATTAGTAAATCGTTGGAGTGGGTTCACTTCAATTTAAGCGATCGAAATGCAACTAACGAATTAGTCTCTAAGTTTATATGAACTGTTGCCAGGTAAAATAAAACTAGTTATTTCTCAAAGTAAAAACAATAGCTTCTTTTTATTAAAGTGCGGTTATTAAGAGTTAAAGTAAATGCAAATTACACTTATTAAATATTAAATACTAAATTAAATGATGTTAATTCAGAAATAATAATAAGAATCCGCATAAATTATGAATCTCGTTTCTCCTATACAGTAGATTCGGAATAATGTGGCTGTTGCTTCCTCCTGAAGAAATGGTCACATTTTGGTCCTGTTTAAGTTTTCCCTGTTTGTACGGAAGGCAATTATGGTCCCAGTCCCAGCAATATGGGTCAAGGCCCAGTGCTTGGTGTCAGTGTCATAGCCAGGAATATTTTTTGGGAGGTGCATAAATGTGAAAAAAAGAAGTGTAGATGGCAAAAGTAGAGCGACTGAGTTGGGTTGGATCTGGGGAGGGGATGTCCCCCTACCCAGCGTAGAAAATTTTGCAAATTTTAAACACAAAAATGCCATTTTTAACTTGTTTCTCGAAAAACAATGAAACAAAATTTTCGTGGTACGTTTTGTAATGCAGAAACTTCATAGCCACTATCCCACCATTAAATTTATAAACAAGATAAACTAAATTAAACAACAACACGATTTTATGACTGTGATAAATCAAATCTAATTTCAAACGTTATGTTGTCAATTGCGACCAGAGTTGGGTTTCGGAAATTTCCCGACGGGAATTCTCGAGATATTTTCGAGATTTTCCATCCCGAATCTCGAGAATTCAAATTTTTAACATTTCGGGAAATCCCGAATCTCAAGAATTCAAATTTTTAACATTTCGGGAAATCCCGAATCTCAAGAACTCAAATTTTTAACATTTCAGGAAATCCGGAATCTCGAGAACTCAAATTTTTATCATTTCGGGAAAACCCGAATCTCGATATTGTGACTTTCTTGGGAAATACCCAACTCTAATTGCGACAGCATGACATAACATTTCATGATTGGTCAAAGTGATATGAGAAACCTCTTCATCTTCGCATAGCGCCGAAAGAAATAGACTAACTTGTAAATATTTTGCAAATTCATAAAAAATTCATAAAAATTCATAAAAATTTAAAAAATAAAATTTAAAAAAAAATAATATTAAAAATAAAAATTAGCAGATATCAGTTAAGTTATTAAATGTTATTTATGTTTGGGACACATAACACATACTTGTCTTAGTTTTTTAATATTGTAAGCCCCAGCACAACTTTCGCACCAGCAAGAGGCAGCCCTGGAATTGGCCAACGACTACTACTGTTAATGAAACAAAATTGAAATGGTAAGTTAATTTAAATTGAATTTCAGTTTTATCCATCTCTCAATTCGTACGACACAACTGAGTACCGGCAGACAGCTACCACAATCACCCGAAAAAAATAATGTCTGTAAGAACATTTAATTACATTCTTTTTCTTCAAGATTACTTCAAATTTCACGTGAAAATGTCTATTGGTTTTTTAATCAAACAAAAATCTTTAATACACGTAATTAAAATTTATTATCTTCCCACGATGCACCTCATTACTTTTTAATAATAAAATCCGTTTCCTTCTTTCATCAAGGTAATTACCACTATTACATAACATTTCTTTTCATTTACCACCTTGCCAGTGTTAAGTATGAATTTAACTCTGAAACAGCCAGAAAGTTCAAATAATACACAATTTGATGAAGATTTTTCAAACTGTGTCAAATGGAAATTCAAACTCAGTGAACTGGAATGGGCAAGTGACCGCACGACTTTATATTACAAACAAGCTGACCTTAATTATACAATTGGACAATATAACATAATGAGTGACAATACCACGTGGTTGTGTGTTCCTCAAATAGCCTTATCACCAATATCATTCGCGACAGCATATACTGTGGACATCATTTTTATTTGTCTTTGGTCATTTGCTGTATTGGGTTTAGTGATTACAGTCGCACTAAATCGTCCAAAACCAGATTCACGTTGCGATTTTAGACCAATAAACTGCCATATGATTTCTATGTGTTTCCTGTATGCATCCATGATTGTCTTTCAAACGGTTGGTTGCACCGATTGCAACGATAAAGTAAAACAACAATTGGTGGATATATTCAATAATCTATCATTTCTGTCCGCACTCACTTGGCTAAGTGTTATTGGTTTTGATATGTGGAAACGATTTCATCCTGACAAAATGATGATCTCCACTACTGCACTCAATAAAAATTATTGGCAAAAATCCTTATACGCCTGGGGATTGCCTGTGATTTTACAGTCATGTAACCTCATTGTAGATGAAATTAGTTGTGAGGGGTTCCATTTTTGTGAAACTGTAGACGGTGCTAAAGGAATGTACTTCACAATTTCTGACTACATATTCATCATAGGAAGTTGTTGGTTGTTACAAACTGCTAGTGTTCTTCTACTAATATTAAATGTTATCAATTTGAGAAAAGGATTAAAGAAGAGACCTATAGACCTTCATACCATCAACAAAATAAAATCACAATAGTAAGTGTTTCAAAGTTATACTGAATTTGATAAACGTTTTCAACAGGAATATGTATTTTAGTTTTCAGGTGTACTTTAAACTGATGACAATAATGGGATTAACCTACTTCATTGTACAAGTTATTGAACGCATCTTAGGACCATTCTACAGTTTATCACTGCTGTTAGTTAGTGATTTTTTATTGGCAATTCAAGGTCCGTGCCTGTTTCTGATTTATGGATTAAAACCCTTAGTAAAGGTATTGGTAAATAAATGTAAATTTCAGTAGCATCATTGTTAATGCACCTCAATCAGGAAAAACTTAATTCATTCATACAAATTTAACCGTTAAATATTAACTCGGTCGTGCTGACTGACGCAAACCTGGAAAAGCAGTTGCGAGTAGCACGATTTCCGTGACAGAAACCCACGCTACGCCACTGGACTGGTAACTAACAATGAACTCTCAACAAGGCAAACAGCAACTGACAAGTTGCTAAAGTTATTAAAAGTTATTAAAAAAATGTGTCTCACAATAACCTAGTGCAGTAGTTCGCAGCTAAGAACGTATGCCGTCATTAGAGCAATTAAAGCAATTAGTGACTGCGGAATATCTGCACATCTTGAACAGAAAAACTTAAATTCATGATAAATACAAGATTACGAGAATAATTCTTTAAAGAACACTAATAAAAACATCTAAACTTCCTACCCCCGAAATTCACTTTAGGAGTCTCCACATTTGTTCAAATACAGTGGTCGCATTCAATATTTTCAATTAAACATTGTATAAATCTACATTTTTATTGCATTTCGTGTACAACTGCTTTAATGACACGTATCCTCCACTCAACGACGTCTATTATTTTTCACAAGGAAAAAGTTTAATAAATGTCATTAAAAAAATAGTTTCCTACTTGTAATCACTTGGAAACTAGTTTATAACTTAATATCATAGCGTCATTTTACTTTCCATACTAAAACTTACAAGTATGAATCTAACCCTTCAATCTCAGGAATATTTAAATAATCAATCACATAAGATTTTTTAACATTGCATCAAATGGAAATTCAAACTGAGTGAACTGGAATGGGAAAGTGACCGCACTACTTTATATTACAGACAAGCTGACCTGAATTACACAATAGAACAGTACAGCATAACGAGTGACAATTCAACGTGGCTTTGTATTCCTGAAACTGCCTCATCACCAATACCATTACTGAAAACACATTGTGTGGACATATTTTACATATTTCTATGGTCACTTTCCGTATTAAGTTTAGTGATATTGGTTGCACTGAATCTTTCAAAATCAGCTGATTCACGTTGCGATCTTAGATCGATGAATTGCCTCATAATTTCTCTGTGTTCACTCTACGTGTGTACCATTGTATTCCAATTGGTTGGCTGCTCCGATTGCAACGACACAGTTAGAAAACAATTGTTTGACATATTCAATAACCTAGCAACGTTTTCGACGCATGCGTGGCTCAATGTCATAAGTTTTGATATGTGGAAACGATTTCATCCTGACATTTGTGAGTGTAGCAAAAACCTGTTAAAAATTAATAGAAATCATGAAGAATTTGTGCATACCACCACTTTGCAAAGTGGTGTACTTCTGTTTTAGCATACAGTCAGTTACAAAATTATAAAGACAGCCTATTTTTTTTATGATTAAATTTTTATGAGATAGGGTATGTACATTTATTTTTTGCACACATGGTATAAATAAGGTTAAACAAAATCCCACGACAAATTTCATAACAACATATCAATTAGTTTTAAAGTTGTGTTATGGCACCACTGGTTAAGAACTGATGACTCAATCAGAGCAATCAGTGCAATTTGTGAGTGCGGAATATCTGCACATATTCAACAGAAAAACTTAAATTTATGATAACTGCAAAATTATGAGAATAATTCTTTAAAGAACACAAATAAAAACAGCTACACTTCCTACCCCCGAAACTCACTTTTGTCCATCCCACATCTGTTCAAATACGAATAAAGTGGTCACCTTTAATATTTTCAAATAAACATTGTATAAATTTACATTTTTATTGCATTCCGTGTACAGTAAAACTACTTCAGTGGCACGTATCCTCCACTCAATGAGGAAAAAGTTTAATAACAGTCATTAAAAAAATATCCTCCTAATCATAATTCACTTGGAAACAACTTAATATCATAGCGTCATTTTATTTTCCATACTGAAACGTACAAGTATGAATCTAACCATTCAATCCCAGGAATATTTAAATAATCAATCGCATTGCATCAAATGGAAATTCAAACTGAGTGAACTGGAATGGGCAAGTGACCGCACTACTTTATATTACAAACAAGCTGACCTAAATTATACAATTGGACAATATAACATAAGGAGTGACAATACAACGTGGCTGTGTCTTCCTAAAATGGCTTTATCACCAATACCATTCGCAACAACACATAGTGTGGACATCATTTTCATGTTTCTTTGGTCATTTTCTGTATTGAGTTTAGTGATTACAGTCGCACTAAATCCTTCAAAACCAGATTCACGTTGCGATTTTAGACCGATGAATTGCCATATGATTTCAATGTGTTTCCTGTATACATACGATATTGTCTTTCAAACGGTTGGTTGCACCGATTGCAACGATAAAGTAAAAAAACAATTGCTGGGCGTATTCCTTAATCTATCAGTTCTTTCCGTGCTCACTTGGCTAAGTGTTACTGGTTTTGATATGTGGAAACAATTTCATCCTGACAAAATGATGATCTCCAATACTACACCCAATGAACACTATTGGCTAAAATCTTTATTCGGCTGGGGAGTGCCTTTAATTTTACAGTCATGTAAAGTCATTGCAGATGAAATCAGTTGCCAGGGGTTCCATTTTTGTGAAACTGTAGACGATGCTAAAGGAATGCGTGTCACAATTTCTGAGTTCATATTCATCGTAGGAAGTGCATGGCTGTTACAAACTGCTTGTGTTCTTCTGCTCATATTAAATGTTATCAATTTAAGAAAAGGATTAAAGAAGAGACCTATAGACCTTTATACCACCAACAAAATAAAATCACAACCGTAAGTGTTTCAAAGTGATACTGAATTTGATAAACGTTTTCAACAGCAAAATGTCTTTTAGTTTACAGGTATACCTTAAACTGATGATAATAATGGGATTAACCTACTTCATTGTACTAATTTTTGAACGCATCTTAGGAGCATACTATTGTCTATCACTGCTGTTAGTTAGTGATTTTTTATTGGCAATTCAAGGTCCGTGCCTGTTTCTGATTTGTGGATTAAAACCCTTAGTAAAGCTATTGGCAGATAAGTGTAAATTTCGTTAATGTACCTGGACTAGCAATCAGGAAAAACTATTTCATTCATACAAATGTAACCGTTAAATATTAACTCGGTCGTGTTCCCTAAAGAAAGGATTAATAATTAGTAAATCGTCGGAGTGGGTTCACTTCAATTTAAGCGATCGAAATGAAACTAACTACTTACTGTCTAGGTTTATATGAACTGTTCCCAAATAAATTAAAACTAGCTATTTCTCACAACAAAAACACGGGTAAAAATGTCTGTTTTACGGGTAAAAATGTCTGTTTTACGAATAAAAATGTTCATTTTCATGTTAAAATATTATTTAAACGGTAAAACAGCATGTTTTTAGGGTTAAAATGACTGTTTTACGGGTAAAAACGTTCGTTTTCATGTTGAAATATTCATTTAAATGGTAAAACAGCATGTTTATTTGGTTAAAACAGCATGTTTAAATGTTAGTTACTAAGAACCGGATTCGTGTGTACTAAAAACCGGATTTGTGTGTACTAAAACCGAATTTGTGTGTACTAAAACCCGGATTTGCGCATGCGCACATGAAAGGAAAGAAACAACAAATAAGTGCGTTCATTCTTAAGTAACTTTTCTTCCTTTCGCGAAAGTAACAAAAAAAAAGATTCTTCTTTCCTTTCACAAATTGAATGCACCTAATAGCTTCTTTTTATTACAGTGAGCTTATTAGGATTTAAAGTAAATTCAAGTTTTGTATGGAGAGACGATTTCATCCTGACACACTGTTATTCTCAACTTGTACATCGAATGAAAAATTTTGGCTAAAATCTTTGTATGGCTGGGGAGTGCCTTTGGTTTTACAGGCATGTGTACTCATTACGGAAGCAGCCATTTGTCAGACATTTGGATTTTGTGAAACTGTCCAAGCAAACAGAATGAATTTCGACATTGCTCATTATATATTCGTCATAGGAAGTCTTGCGGTATTAATCAGTGTCAATATTCTGCCATTTGTATTAAATGCTATCAATCTGAAAAAAGGGTTAATGCCTATGTAGCCCTTAACTTCAAAAACGTGCAATTACAATAGTAAGTTTTTCTGAATTATCCTGAATTTTTGCCAAAATCTTTGTATGGCTGGGGCATGAGTTTAGTTGTGTGTATCCAACCGAGAAATAAACTACCTCAGATTTTCAAATTTCAACAAGAATTATTGCAGCGTTTTGCTCATTTTAACTTTCATCAATCTGAGAAAGGGATGTTGGAATAGGACAGTGCCGCCCTTTGATCAGTTATATTTCAGCGCCGCATAAAATGTAATTTGATGTCATCACGAGCGCTTGCACGGAAAGACTGCTGCGGAATGGACGATAACACACCCTGTCGACATTCTCGGCACAACTTTCACAACACCATGGGGCAGCCCTGGAATCGGCCAACGACCACTACTGTTAATAAAACAAAATTGAAATGGCAAGTTAATTTAAATTGTATTTCATTTTTATCCATGTCTCAATTCGTACGACTCAACTGAGTACCGACAGACCACAAAACCACAATCACCCGAAAAAAATAATGGCTGTAAGAACATTCAATTATGTCCTTCCTCTTCAAGGTTTCTTCAAATTCCACGTAAATATTTCTATTGTTTTTTAATCAGAAAAAAATCTTTAATACCCGTAATTA
>JAQIXU010002027.1:0-13900 GCA_034701245.1 Strigamia transsilvanica | reverse complement strand
ATTTTAGACCAAAAATCAACATTTTAGACCAAAAATCAACATTTTAGACCAAAAATCAACATTTTAGACCAAAAATCGACATTTTAGATGAAAAATTGACATTCCAACCAAAAATCGACATTCCAGACCAAAAATCGACGTTTTAGACCAAAGTAACGTCGAATATTGGTCTAAAATGTAGATTTTTTTATGAAAAAGATCCATTTTTGGGCTAAAGCAGTCGATTTTTTATAATGTCGAGCTTCTGTCACTGCTGGTACCAGTTTATTTTAAAAATTTTCCAGTACTCGGGACTATCAATATTCGACCTGTTTCCCGGGAACGAAAACCCTACAATATCATGTGTATACTTTTAAAAATAATCTACTTTTTCTTACAGATCGGAAGTCGTAGCAGTGTATATTCACCCGAAAGCAGGGTACGTAAAACAGGTTCTTACATTTACGAAGATTTTATGCCTACAGATGGAACCGATGTTAAAGTAAGAAACGTTAAACGAATGATTTTGGTAAAATTCTGATGAATATTCGTTGCAAGGTGTATACTGTCGGTCCTGATTATGCTCACGCTGAAGCTCGTAAATCTCCAGCTTTGGACGGTAAAGTGGAAAGAGATAGTGAGGGAAAAGAAATTCGTTATCCGGTGATTTTGAGTAACGCGGAAAAGCTCGTAGCTCGAAAAGTTTGCTTAGCATTTCAGCAAACCGTGTGTGGTTTCGATCTACTAAGAGCTAGTGGAAAGTCGTACGTGTGTGACGTAAACGGGTTCAGTTTTGTTAAGAATTCCATGAAGTATTACGACGATTGCAGTAAAATTGTTGGGTAATAAGCCGCCAATTGGATCCGTCGAACGGTGTCAATAGATTTTATTTTTTAAATTTAAATACAGAAATATGATTTTGCGGGAATTAGCACCACAATTGCATATTCCTTGGTCAATGCCTTTTCAGTTGGATGATCCACCAATTGTACCAACTACTTTCGGCAAAATGTTGGTTAAATTTATTAAGAATAAAATGAATAAATAAATAAATAAATGCAAAATTGCAGGATGGAGTTGCGCTGTGTTGTCGGCGTTATTCGACATGGAGACAGAACACCGAAACAAAAAATGAAAATGGAGGTCAAACATCCGAAGTAAAGGTTTAAAAACATTGGGAATTGACATTTTGGTTTAATATTTTACATTTTGAATAGATTTTTTGAAATATTTGATAAATATAATGGTTATAATAAGGATGGACACGTGAAATTAAAGAAACCTAAACAGTTGCAGGTAAATTGAGTTTCAATGCCGAAAGATTTTTAAGAAGACAAAAAATAATTTTTTTTTATTGTTGATTTTATTATTAGGAAATTTTAGATATCGCTCGATTTTTGTTAAGTGAAATCGAAATGAACTCTCAGTCCGACATTGAAGAAGGAAAAGCCAAATTGGAGCAGTTAAAAGGAGTTTTAGAAATGTAGGTATCACGATATGCCTTTTGTTTACAAGTTCTTAATGTTTACGCGTCACTGAAATGATCGGTGACGAGTAAACATTTAAAAAATGCGAATGAGACTGGCAAATTGAGATAGAATTGTTTCCCATGACTGGAATTCGACAAGTTTTGGTTAAGGTACTACTTTATATATACTTTATGTTAATAACGAGCGATTAGACGATTAGACTTTAGAAATGCTAAAACTGATGTAATGCTGTAGATAGTTTACGTTTTTCTCATATAATTTCGTTTGTTTTTTTTTATTGTTGTTTCCCAGTGCCTTAAGCCCAGAAGAGTAAGTACAATATTTGATTCTTGATCTTTGCTAATTTTGTTTAGAAATATTACAAGAATTGGATTGTGCCTGCTTGCATGCAAAAGCAAATTATGTTTTTGATTTGTAGGGTTGCCAGTGCATGTTTGAATATGGAGTTCATGGAGTTTTTGGAAATTTGCGAATTTAAAATAAAATTAGGCAGAAAAAACTCAGAAATTTACGTCAAATTTAATTTTCTATAAGTTTAAAATTTAATTTTTGGCTATACAATTCAATTTTTCTTTATAAAATTCAATTTTTTTCTATAAATTTCAATTTTTTTTTATAAAATTCAATTTCTTTCTATAATATTCAATTTTTTTCTATAAAATTCAATTTATCTCTATAATATTCAATTTTTCTCTATAAAATTCAATTTTTCTCTATAAAATTCAATTTCTCTGTATAAAACCCAATTTTTCTTGTTTAAAACTCAAAGATTTACATCAAAATTTCATTTTGGTCCAAAAACAAATTTTGCTTGTTAAAAACTCAAAACATTTACATCAAAATTCAATTTTAACCCCAAACTCTCAAATGGGAATGCGTAATAAGCGCCAGCCCCGATTCAACGTATAAGCGAAAATGAAAATTGTCGACCTCGCGCAAATGAATAAGCACGAAATGAATTCTCGCCGCCCTGCGCATACGAATAAGCGCGAAAAATAGCGTTTCACGCTTATTCCTACGTCTCTCAAGTTTCAAGATTTATTTCCAAAATGTTTCATATTCCGATAAACATCTAGCAACCCAACAAATTTCTAATTTTGCTTCCATCCCCCCAAAATCCCAAACCCAAGCACGAAAATCTCTCGTTTCAACCCAAACACGCCAACCTAGATTTCAAACCATCCGCACAAATTAAAATTTCCATCATCAACTAAACAAAATTCTCGAATGAAATGTTTTTATTTTCCTTTCCAAACTTGGCAATCGCAGTGTATTAAGTCGTGTAGGACCAGACCTTGTTGAAGCGAGCAAATTATTTCTCAGGTAATATAATTTTAATCACCCATTTACCAGAATGCAAATAACCCAAACGTCTTTCATTGGTCCAAAAAACAAAAAAAAACACAAAACCAACCCAAACTCTAACATCTTCCCCCAATTTTTCTATCCACCAGGTACGGCCACTTTTCAGGAATCAATCGCAAAATCCAACTAAAATACCAACCGTACGGACGGCCCAGAGGTTCCTCGAGCAGCGACGACGGTATGAAAAGTAATTTTATAAGTTCCAACTAATCAAACAAACATTTACAAACATTTTCCCGATTTCAGATCCTCCCAGAGAACCATCACTAGTCCTTATATTAAAATGGGGCGGCGAATTAACACCGGCAGGCCGAATACAGGCTGAAGAACTTGGGAGAGTTTTCCGATGTATGTACCCTGGGGGACAAGGTACGGTATGCAAGAAATTTCAGCACACACATATTCAACTCTCTCTGCCTTTAATTAGACTTTATACGTCAGTATGACTTACCAGCTCGTAAATCTAGGGTTTTAAAATAGCGCAACATTAATTCATGTTCTCAGTCTAATGAATTCTGGATTGTATTTTATTTTTTGATTTTAAATTAAGATTTAAGTCCTTCAATGGAGCATGGAAGTATGAGGTCAATTAGAGAAGCTGGTAATTACTATTAAATTAGAATTACGGTATTCACTGTTGTTTTCTTCTGTTTCTTTTCTTTTCTTTTCTTTTTCTTCTTTCTTTTTTTATTTATTTTGGTAGTTTAAGGAATTTTATTGCCACACACGTTGAAAATTGTACGGAACTGCAGTTTGACTAAGGCAGAAATTGGATTTTGTTGAGTTTTGTGCTTCTACACAGTGTGTGTGTGTGTGCTGTATTTGCACTTTTAAATCGTAGAAACGATAATCAAATTAACTTTGTAGAGCTAATCCTGTTGTTCCTAACCACGTTTGTGTTTTGATATGTTGTTTAATCACGTTTTGTTACTAGTTGGGGAGCAAAAGCTTTGGCTTTCTAGACTATTAATGATTTAATTTATTATAATTTCACTAAGTAGCATTAGCAGTGAATGCTTCATTAGAATTTCCTTTCATATTTGTGCATTATAAGGTGAATATGCAGGTATTCAAGGACTTGGGCTACTTCGTCTTCACAGTACATATCGACACGACCTCAAAATTTACGCATCTGATGAAGGCAGAGTTCAGATGACCGCCGCGGCTTTCGCTAAAGTGATTTATTAAAAAATGTTTTATTAATTCATTCGCCATTTTTTTGATCCGCCATTTTGTATTCAGGGCTTGCTCGCTTTAGAAGGCGAGCTGACGCCTATTCTCGTACAAATGGTGAAATCGGCCAATACCAACGGTCTGTTAGATAATGATAATGATTCCAGCAAGAATCAAAACATGTTCGTATATTGATTTTGTTTACTTTTAAAATTTTACGTGAAAATCTGTAATTTTTTTTATTAGAGTGAAAGCGCGCCTTCACGAGGCGATGCAGCAAGCCAGAGATTTCACGCAAGAAGATTACGAGAACCTCAACCCAACCAAAGCTATTTCAATCCAATGTGCTTTGAAATTCATCAAGAATCCGGTCAAAGCGTGCGAACACGTGTACGAACTGATGCACAAATTAATGGATTTGCTCAAAAAGAAACGTATAGATAGAAAAACTCAAGGTTTTTACCGAGACCATCGAAGCGAATAAAAATTAATTCTCAAATTATTTTTATTTGAATTATTATTTTAGATGCGGTTCTGTATCACGGCGAAACTTGGGATTTGATGCAGAGACGGTGGGGCAAGTTGGAGAAGGATTTCAAGCTGAAAAATGGAAAATTTGACATCAGCAAGATCCCCGACATATACGACTGCATTAAATACGACCTGCAACATAATCAACACACGCTTCAGTTCGAGGTCGCTGAAGAATTGTACATTTACGCCAAATCATTAGCCGATGTGGTGGTTCCTCAAGAATACGGCATCACGAAAGCTGAGAAACTAACCATAGCTCAAGGAATTTGTTCGCCGCTTTTGAAGAAAATTCGAGCCGATTTACAAAGAAATATCGAGGAAAGCGACGACGAAAGTGTTAATCGCCTAAACCCTCGGTAAAAGCTGACCAATTGGTTTGACGATCGGTTTAATTTGTCTCGTTTCTAGCTATTCTCACGGGGTGTCCTCGCCTGGACGTCACGTTCGCACACGGCTGTATTTTACTAGCGAAAGTCACATCCATTCGCTCATCACGATGCTCCGATACGGGGGAATTGCGGATGTATGTTAAATTAAATTTGTTAACGGTGAATGGTGTTCATTTTATTTATTTATTTATTTATAACAGGAAACTGTAGACGAACAGTGGAAACGAGCTATTGATTACATTAGTGCGGTCACTGAATTAAATTACATGTCGCAGGTTATCATTATGTTGTATGAAGATCCAAATAAAGTGAGTATTTTAAGTGTGGGTGCCGAAATTTCAGCAAATTTTCTAAATAATTAGTAAGATAATGAAAATCGATGTAATTTTGTTCGAATTATTTATTTTTCTGAGTTTATTTGACCGGAGATCAGTAAAAATTGCTGAAAATCGGCCTTTTCGATTTCAATTGATAATGACGAGTTTTATTTACATTAAACTAATTTTGTAGGATGCTTCGTGCGAAGGCCGGTTTCATGTGGAGCTGCATTTTAGTCCCGGAGTTGTGTGTTGCGTGCAAAAGAACTTGCCTCCCGGTCCTGGATTTCGGCCACAGTCTAGAAACGAACCCGTTAGTTCGCTAGAAAACTCACTCGTTATTGCATCAACAATATTTAATCCCGTTCTAGTCGGACACATTTCATAAACACAAGCAAATAAATCCGGACGACGTGTCGCGTAAATACAGATCGGCGAATTGCATAGACGAGGAAGATGAAGAGTTGCCATTTCACGACGAGTTGGATAAAGATGACGTGGAAACTCCAAAAGTTGTAAGACCAAAACACAAAACCACAACAACAAACTCTAGACGTTTACAACGTCATTTTTTCAAGGAGTCGGCCAATTTGGATGATCTGTTGGCGAGGCAGAACGATTCACTGAACGATTCGCAGAACGATTCGCACAACGATTCGCACAGCGCGCGAGCGGAGGAATTCCAAACGGACACGGAAGAAACAAATCAAAGCCAAACCAATAGGGTAGCCTCAGATCCAATCCCTATCGTTTCCTCAACTTCATCCACTTCGGATTACACAGATGGTATAAAATTAAGCACATTTTATCAGCGGGGAAAAATATTTCAAATAAAATTCCAGATAAACCACGGAGTCAACCACAAACACATTCTCGGACTATGTCATACAATGGCCGACCGAGGAGCCTTGAAAATGAGAAAGTTACTGATGATTCAATTAAAGTGGATAAAGGTAAAATCTAATCTAAAATCCAAAAAAATAATTAATTTTTTGATAGTTGTTGTGATTAATTTCCGTAATGAAAATACTTTGAGCGCTAACTAACATTTAAAAAGATTCGTGTTAAAGCTTTTATAATGATTTGCATGGCTAAAACATGTGTTTGTCCTTTGCGCATGTTAGGAACATCTTTAACGCAAAGCCTGGAAAGTGTTCGTGGTCAAGATTCTGAAGGTACGTCATTAAAGATTTATTTTTTTAAAAAAAGTGCTTTTCTATTTCTTAGTATTGTTCCCACTTTATCGGTACAATATAGTTTTATACGCTATTAAATCCGTAGAATCCATTCTCCATCATCGTCACTCCATAGGCAGCCACACTTCACCATACGTTAAAATGTGCTCTCCATGGGCCGAATTTAAAGGTAAATTTGAATTTCTTTCTCCTGGATTATACGCTAACAACTAAAATACTATAAAACAGGGGTTCCCAACCTGTGGTATGCGTACCATTACCGGTTCGCGAATTCGAGCTACCGGTATGCGATAAGTGGATTTTGAATGGGATTTTTGATATTTTGTGGAAGAATTTGATTTTTTTGAGGAGATTTTGACTATTTTTTGAATTTTTGGTGTTTGATTTTGTGATTTTTGAAGGAAATTTTGACATTTCACTAAAGTTTTTAATTTTTCGGGGAGAATTTTTCATTTTTTGAATGGAATTTCGGGTTTATTTGTGGAAATCTTGATATTTTTGGGGAAAATGTTTAATTTTTATGGATTTTTGGTGTTGGATTTTGTGATTTTCCGATTTTTGACTGGAATTTGTGGCGATTTTTAATTTTTTTTGCATTCTTGGTGTTTGACCTACTGGTACTTCACCATCTTAAAAAGATTGGGAACCTCTGCTATAAAATATTTAACATTTACTTTAAAAATTTAAATTTATTTTCATTTATTCCCAGGCAAATCCATGCTTCCATCATTTTTGGGTTCGTCAGGTACTTTGTTTAGTACTGCCATTATCAGCGGCTCATCCAGTGCACCCGAACTTAAAGATATGGTAGAGTGTACAACGAGTTCAGTCTCAGGTTGTTTTCGATCATCCCACCAAAAAAAAAAAAAACAATCTAAACTAATTATTATTATTTTTATAGGTTTTCAAGCGTGTGGCGGTGTTCCTCCCATTCGCCCATTAGAAACACTTCACAACGCCCTCTACATGAAGCAACTAGATATATTTCTCGAGCATGCCACGTCAATTAGCTACCGAACACCAATCTCCACACCCCCAAAAACCCCCACTACGCCAACTCAATTACGTGCGCACAAATCCGCATCCGTACCCGTACCCATCACACCATCAAGCTGTACGTACAAAATAAATAAAAAAAACCCAAAAAAACCTCATTTTATCTCGAATTTCTCCACAGGTCCTTGGAGTGATCCACCTTCATTCGTCTCAACGAGTGGTCCGTCGTCACCCAACGCTATGGCGCTGGAATTCCTCTCTAGGATGAGGCAATTTTCCGACAGCAGCGATAGCGTGTTAGATATTACCATGGGCACCTCGAACCAGAGTCCAACGCCACCCGAGAATAACTAGACTTCATTGTTTATAGTTATAATAATAACGATATATACTATTCGGACAGAATCATATATTTATTTCCTAATTTAAGATGTGACATAGACTTTCTCAAATTTTAGTTGTATGAAATAAAAACGTGTATTTTTCATTAACTCGTTTCAATGCGTTGATTTGTGCGGATGATGCAAAAATATTTGATATTACGGCGAGGGAATTAAAAATCGTCCGGATTCGGGTACAAAAATACTGGATCAAGAGTTATCATTAAAGGATGTGTGCAAAAAAAAAAAACAACAACAACAACCCGGGGTTCCTTCCAACCGATGCCAACAATAAACAATAATTATCACAGCACGCATTCACAATGCCTTACACAACAACTTAAAAATTGTTTCACTCGATCAACGAACAAATGATCTGGAATGTCACATGCAGGTGTCGGTTAAAATATGGGGGAAGTAAATACCGATATTTAGAAAAATTGATGATTCGACATGCAAATTACTTAATTAAGAGGATAAAAATGAGATTTTTTTTTTTTAATAGTCTAAGATCATCGGGATTTATCTAAGGCACTTCTCATGAGACCACTAGAGGTTCATCGTCCTCGTCGTCGTTGCCTATTGAAACGATTTCGTAACGTGTGACGCTCGTGAAACGATCACGTAAACGTTGGACGACTTTCTGCTTGATCATTACGAACACACAAGCGGCGATTAATAATAGGAAACAGATCGGGATGACAATGAACAAAACCAAAGACACTAAAAATATCAAAATAAATGTAAACGAACGTACGCACGGCTGGGTTTTAGACATTACCACGTGATTCAGGTTCAGGTTGGGGTGTGGGGACGCCTAAAAGTGAAAAATCAATTTTAAAAATAACTTTTTTTTAAATAAAATTAACATTTTGAACCTTCGACGCAACGATTTTGCTCATCCTCGTGAAATTCAGGTAAACAGCGACATGTTCCATTGGTTGAATAAATGTCATCGGCTTTACATATTTCATTTACATCACATCCTCTTAGATCAGACATGCTACATATTCGTCCAGGTTTATCCAACATAACTGAAACAAAAAATTATTATTCTTTTTTAAATTTAAAAAAAATTAAAAAATTTATTACCTTCGTTACAAAAGTTCAATTCATCACGTGTATAACCCTTTTTACACTCGCAAACACTATCCCCATTTGGCATTTGAATACATTCCTCGGTTAAATTGCAATGGTTGCACTTTTTAGTCGTTATTATTTGCGGTGCTGCAAATTCAACGTAAATTAGTCACACAAACATCAAAATATCATATTTTCTTCAAATTACTCGGCATCGTAGACACGCTGTGCTGTTTAGCATGCTTCGACATCGCTTTTGAGGTAACACATTGAGCACGAACGATTGTGCAGTTTGAAACAATCGTTATGGGCTTCATCGCCATCTTATCCGCTTTAACTTTGATTTCAACGTTTAATTTACGACCCGGTTCTTCTTTTAGCGAAACATCGACAAATACGCCCAAAGAAATAAATGAGTTAACGTCTAAAAAAAAATAAATAAATCCACAATGATTAAATTGCTAAAAATGTGAATAATTAATTATTGCCTGGCAATTTATATTGATCGCCATCTTTCAACGAGTGCGTCACGTTTCGAATTTTAGTATTTGGAACATCCAGCATCATGTCGATAACGGGTGGGTTCTTACACGGATCAATTTCGGCCGAAATGTTGAAATTATAACTCTAAATATTGAAGTACGTCAATTATTTGTCTCCAAATTGCGAAATTTCATTTCATTACGCGATATTTTCCTGCGCAGTCGAGTCCGTTGCAATCGTCTCGCACGTTACATTTGATGACATTCTTGAAATGGTTTTCTGTAATAGTTTGTATATTGCTCCATGAATCACATTCGGGGCTATTTCCTCCTGTAGGGAATCGAAATCGTATCACAATTGTTAGTGCAATTTGTGAAATTAAACTTTGAGTTGAGGTTTTTACCGACACACAGCATGAATACGGCAAGAAGAGGAAAAATGCATTTTGCTCGGCAGTAAATCATCTTTCATTAGAAAATCTTCACGGCATTTTCGATCATGAAAGTAAAAATAGCATTTTCAAGCTGTACGGAGAATCGGGAGAATGAATGTTTCGCAATAGCTGGTAAACAGACATCAGCGCCACATCACATACCGGTTCATTTCGGTTTCTCAAGATGGCGCTATGAGAAATATGACATTTTTATATTTTTGTGGCACCTCGTTGAACTTTATTTAGATATTTAATTTTTTGATTTTGAAGATTATTCTTTATCTGTTTGCTTCCTTTAATTTTTATTGTCAACGCAGGTAAAAGGGCACTAATTATATGGTGCCGGTGCCGCTTAGCGTGAAAAAGTGGTAACAAGTTTCAGCTGTTATTTCTTCGTTTTTATGAGGGAAGATTTAAAAGTTATAAATATTCGGAATATATTCTGCTCAAATTTCCGAAGTACGGTGATAATAAAATTTTATGATGCCACCTCACGCGAGTCTGCGTCTACTTATGTAGTTCATTAGGATTCACTGTAGACTGCAGAGAGAACATTATGCACACTGTTTTGCAGGCATATGCTCCATTTTGCTTGATTTTGCAGGCATATGCTCAGTTTGGGCTCAGTTTAGGCTCAGTTTGGGCTCAGTTTGGGCTCAGTTTGGGCTCAGTTTGGCTCAGTTTGGCTCTAAAAATCCAAAAACTAATAAATGTATAGATATATGTTTAAAAACAATTAAAACCATTTTCAATGTATTAAAAGCCTTCAGAAGCAACTCAACACCATCTAACTAAAACAGTTGCTGCATCTGTTAACTTCACTGCATGTAAGATTAATCTGTTTACGATTTTTGTCTACAGATGGAAACACATTTACAACGGCGCAACAGAGCAGCGATTTCCGATAAAACCACGTTGATCGAAGCGAAAAAAATGAAGATAACAGTATGATTTATTTATCTATTTCCAAATTCAACATATCGAAGTCAAACACTCAAACAAAATATCCAAAACCTCCAAAAAAAAACTCACTCAACCCCAATGATGGCGGACCAAGAATCTCTTCCTTATAAACCGACCAATAAACGTTTGATTACGACACGTGATTGATTAACGGATAACTCACATCAGATCACGACCTGATTGTCAACTTGAATCTCCAATTTACAATCGTTGAAATCTGTCAAGTTGTTTCGGAAAGACGAGCACAAATTGAATTAAGATAAAACATTTTTTTTCTGTCACGTTCACATAATGAAGAAAACAATTTCCTGTCCATTATAAGGTATATAAAAAAAATACTTTTTACAACCTGATTTTATGTCTTTATCCCTCTTTATCGACCCATCCTTGTAGTATAGAAGAGATAATAATAATAAAAAGTGGACACCTTTGCCCTTCACACTAATAAGCAAATGTTTATTGAGTTTGGTTTGAATTAACTCATTTAGCTTAGCTTAAAATCACTAACACTAAGCATCTTCAGTGTTAATAGGTTGATGGAAATTTGGGGTTTATTTGTTTATTTATTTATTTTATTATTATTTTTTCTCAGGATGAAAATTGGCAATTTTCGCAACTCGTTTATAACATGTCATTACCAGGTACGGATGGGATTGGCACTAGGAAAAGTATTAAGAATATATTTGTTGGTTTTAACCACACGGGGTGGGCCATTTTGGTTCAATTTTTCAAACACAAATAAAATGGTTTGGTCAAAAATTGGATTCTTTTTGGCAAAAATTGGATGTTTTTAGGCAAAAATTGGATGCTTTTGGTCAAAAATAGAATGTTTTTGGCCTCAGAATGAATTTTTTGGATTTAAATATGAATCTTTGGTCCAAAAAATTTTAAAATTATTAATTTTTAAATTTAAATTTTATTATGACTTTCCAGGGGGTGGCCATGTATTAGACCAGTAAATGTTTTTGTCATTTAAAATTGTTTGTTGATATTTCGTTGATTATTTTCAGATGAATGCAAAATTAAGTCATTGATGATGTATATGGACCTCGGGAAGACAAATCGATGCAACGGGGTTGCCACTGGCAACGGAATTAGGATGTCGAGTTTGAAGTTGAATGAAACAAAGCTAAGGTATATTATTATATTGCCTTAATGCGAGTGACTTCCGTCCGTCATGGCGTCATCGAAGATTTTGCTTTTGGGGATGAGCAAATGGTGATAGTGACAGCTGGGACGAGGGTTTGGGGATTTCGACATAATTCATTTGCGGTTTGTTGCTAGCCGCAGATCATTCTCGTGTTAGCTTTAATTCATCCATTCTTTATACAACAGTATAAATTAATTCGGGGGTGAAAATTTACATGCAGAAATGAATTTTGCATTATTTAAATGTTAAATTTTGTGTGGCATGGCATAATTTTTAGAATTTAGGGGCTAATTGAAGTTTTTGCAGGAAAAATAGAAATTATTGCTGGAAAATGAAGTTTTGGCGGGAAAAATAGAAGTTATTACTGGAAAGTTGGAGTTTTTAACAGAAAAAGTGTAATCTTTGCAGGAAAAGTGAAAATTTTGGAGGAAAATGGAATTTTTTAGGGTAAAATGGAATTTTTGCATAAAAACAAATTTTTTGCAAAAAAAGTGTAATCTTTGTAGTAAAAATGAAATTTTTGAGGGGAAAATGGAGTTTTTGCAGTAAAAACGAAATTTTTGCCGTAAAAACAAAATTTTTGCCGTAAAAACAAAATTTTTGCAGTAAAAACGAAAATTTTGCAAGAAAAGTGTAATCTTTGCAGTAAAAATGAAATTTTTGCACCAAAAATTAAAGTTTTTGGCATAAACAATTGACTTTCTATTATAATAAATGAAAAATTGCATTCTTGTATCTTCCTTTTTGTATAAAATTCAACCTTTAACCAAAATGCACTTTCCTCTACTCGAACTACAAGTGGTTTTTGAATCTAAAAGTGACAACTTAATTACCAAAAGGTCCAACCGTCTCCCATATCTCAGTTACGGTATTGTGTTACATGAATAGAACAAAAACATAGAAAATACAAAAGAGATTTTACTTCAAGCGTGTAAAAGGCAAATACAATGCGCGAGGAATCGAGGATGGTATTTGAATACACGGTTCACTGCATTAAGTGTTGGCTTTATATGTGATGTGAGCGTGAGAAAAAGAGTAAAAAAAAAAGGTTAACGTCTCTTCGTGTGAGTGTATTTTTCCGATATTTGAACTTGATATTGGAAAAAGACGAGAGAATTGTTTTCCACGGAATATCTCTTGCCACGCGTGTGACGTGTGGTTCAGGCAGACTGACTTGAGGAGACTGAAATTAAAAAAAAGATCAAGAGGAACGAAAAAAGAAAGCAAATAACTTGGACTTGTCACGACTCGCTTTTTTCTCGCTTTTTTTGTTTTTTCTTGCAGGAAAAGAAGAGTTTATTTACGAGAAATATTGCGTTTTACGATGGATTCAGTTAACACATATTTTTAGCAATTACCTGCTTGGTTGCTCTTGATATTTTCTCATAAAATATTAGCAACGCGTGTATTGATTTCGCTGCACGTTTACATTTGTTGTTGCGCCAGTGATGCACCTGTTGATTAGGCCGTGTTTTCAACGTTTTATTTATTCATGACGGAAATAAATTTAATTATCGGTTTGAAAATTTAGAAAAATTTGATTTTGTGGAAAATTGTTCTAAGGGGGTCATGTGTTTTTTTTGTTGTTGTTTTTTTTTTTTAAATTTTATTTTGTCCGGGAATTGGTCCAATGGCGGGTCGGTGTTGTTGCAATGTAAGGAATATTTTTTACGGCTTGACAAGGTTTTTTTTGTTGTAAATTCTATTGTTGGGATGTAATAAAGTGTTTGAAGTTTTTGTTGCGCCATCGTGTGGTGGAAAAGTAGGAAGACGTCAGTGGAGTTGGTCAACATATTAAAAATTAAGAGACAAACATTGCGTCATATATGTTTCTATGGAATTTTGTGAGTGTTTGACTGTTTGCTTTTAAAGAGTGTTTTTTTTTTTTTTTTTTTTTTTTTTACGTCTGCATGTCTAAATAGAGGGTTGGCGAAGCTTTGATTTTTTGAAATTGGAGTTTTCAAGGTTTTTT
>JAQIXU010002026.1:0-13904 GCA_034701245.1 Strigamia transsilvanica | reverse complement strand
TTGACACCCCCACATTGAGATAAAAACAAAACCAGCCAATAAACCTGATAAACCTGATAACGCCGACCAGTTTGTCCCCGGCGCCTGTTTGGAATTGTGAAAAACTTGAAAAATTATCAAGTAAAATAATTTGGGAATTGATAATGAGCGCGAAATCAAACCATAATCGAACCACGAACGGAACAGTGGAGAGAAACAACCGACAAAAACGACACGACGCGCGAAATGGAACATAGAACACGCGATTGTTGCTGTGACGACGGCAAGCATCGCGTGAAACAATTACGTCATGCTCGTCACATAGTTAATAACAGCTCCCACCACAGCGGCGCTGCAACTCAGTTGAGGGAATTTTGAATTTTCATTAATGTGAAACGTCTCTTGTAACCTGTAGGCTTATTGGCTCGTGGTTGTTTATTTCCATTGCATGAAACAAATTGACTAGTTTATTTTGCATTAACATACAAAGAACTGAAACAATAGAAAACTCAAAGTGCTTATAATATAGAGAAAAATTTCCGCAAGGTAATCGGAACAATATTTAATTAGAAAACAGCGGTTGAACGTCCGCAGAACGAACCGCTCCAAGCCGACGCCCGACGCAACGGCAAACGTGCGCTTGGACACTGAAAAACCACAAAGTAAGTAAACTTAAACAACAGTTTGAACAGTAATTTACATTTGGCAACAAGTAAATTTCAACAAAACAGTATTAATCTAAATCTCCTTTTTTGTATGCTAAAGTTACAGCTGGTAACGTCACACCCGAGACAGATCAGCTCCCGGATGACGTCTTGCCAATCTCAAGATGGCCGATCAAAAACACCAAACCATGACGAACGGCCCAACCGGACCTTTTTGAGCGGACATGAGATGGCCGATTGCCATCAAACTTGGCACAAATTAAGACAATAAGGTAATGAAACATTGTAAGTACTCAAAATCGGAATTTAAACATTCACATTTGCAGACTCGAGAGCCAAACTCGCCGGAACAATAGGATTTCGACAGTCGAGGCCACAAACGAACAAAACAGGCAAAAATACTACGGTAAGAAATATTTTATACACAACACATCAAATAACACTAGAAAACTATTTATAAACCGTTTTATCATTAATAGGCCCGAAAAAACACTTCTAAGGACACGGACTCGCATTCGTCTATCACAAGTGGACTGGAAACGGATTTCCAGTCCACAAAGGCGCAATCACATCAATTCAACACGGACAATTCTTTCGACGCAGGAAACATCAGGTATTTGTCGTAAATTACGTTAACAATGACAATTTGATGCATTAACTAACCAATTCTCTCTATTTTACAGGAATATCAACACTTCAATCATCCGGAAAGTTACTCACAATCGATTTACAGGAATTCGTATCAGATAAGTGGCCGATTGAATGTATAACATTCGATATTTTATTAAAAACTCATTTTGCACTTTCAGTAAGCATTTGACATGGATCCACCGAAGCAATCAAGCAGCCCAGGAAGATCACCAACATTAAACAAATTAGGTAAGATATAAGTCGATTGCAACTAGACTTTAATGACAAACTAATTTAAATCGTAATCCGCAATAACCGCAAGCCTGGGGTCCTTCTGGATCTTATACAGTAATTAAGTCATTACATATTTCCATCTTATTATGATTAAATTTTAAAAAATATATTTTTGCAACCAAATTTATGTAAACTTTAGGATGCCCTAATGGTCCACCACCACCATCACACCAGATTTCCCTCGCTGCCACTCCTTTGGGTGGAATTTCGTTGATCAAATCAATTGCAAAACGTTCGTTCACCTGAATTAACAACGCACCGAGATTTAGATTCAAATAAGAGCCACAAATTAATTATTTAATGCCTTGTTTTGGTCTATCAATGAATCGAGCTAAACGATAGTCGTCTTTTTCCCATTCCTACAATAAACAAAATATAAAAATTGATTTTTCTTTTTAAACCTGACAAAACGTACCAAAAATACAAATTTATAACCGGTCCCGTGTCAGTTCTTTTCTCTTCGGGGACCCAGTCCTCTTTCCCACCAAATCCACTTAAATATCGACAAAATCGAGTCGTCTATTTTGGAAAAAGTATTACATTTTTCGAAACTGCCGACGCCAATTTTGGTTCGAAAATCTTCAAATCAATTAATCGCTAAACTAAATAAAAATTAATTCAAATCTCGTTTGTTTACTGCATTCATTTTCGAATAGGGACTCCAGTTCTTTTGAGTATTTATTTATCGTAATTCTTAGATTTATCGTCACAATTAATTATATCTAATAATTGATGACGCTAGTTAGGGTAAGTAGCGCTATACAGGTTCACCAATGTGTGACGTTATTCAATCTGGTAACTTGGAAATATGTAAAAAATGATGGAAACACAATAGCCACACAGCTGCCAATTAGCATAGCATTTTTAAATTCGCAGATGAAATAATTTGAGTGTTTGTTCATTTCGTCGTCTACCAATATTTGGCTCGACAACTATACATTGAATTGAATTTTTAATGAATTCAATGAATTCAATGAGTAAGAATGACTGTGAATCAGCCGTGCACCGATCACATTGTGACTGCAGCCATGGTGAGTCGACGTTGCAAGTGGCGATGTGACAGTGCGAGCAGCGGGGTGACTGCGAGTTTCGATGTCACAATTGCGAGCAGCAAAGGGACGATGTAGCCAACAAATGTCCGACAACCGTTTATTTCTATAGTCCCACGTACACAATAAGTCGGCATTATACAATAAAGGCAAACGATAAAAGAAAAAGAAACACTTGCTACACACATCTGCACACCAGAGGTCACCATTTTTTGGTGTGATGTCACAACAACTCGCTAAACCAGAGGTTCTTGCATGGCATAAACTGTGGAAGTCATGAAGTCACCACCTGTAATCAGGTGCAGTACATGATGACATTTCATTACATTGTAGGTGCCTAATGCATCTAACTGCAAGGACTGTCGTAGCTGGACCAATTAGAGTGTCTCCAGGTTTAATACACTTCTTGAACACATATAATTGACCCAGCGTGATGGAAATACAATCATGTATGTGCAAGTTTACATGACAAATTCGGAAAAACAATCAATTACAATTTATATGAATAAATTCCAATAACTGACAATCGAATCATAGGTTACACATCTGTGCAAAATCCCGAATTCACAGTTTCATAGACCAATAGTGCACATTCTCTAATTCGATTTCTCACACAACTGACCAGGTGATGATAAGAGAACGTGCTTGTTGTTTACCTACATCAAGTTGGAAACCGCGATCAACCGCGTCATTTGTCGGGCTTCACGAAAACCCGATCTCTCGATGATCCAATTCAACCAATCACAATCCAACACCCATGTTGCATGGTTGTCTATCTAACTGCAGCATTTTAAATTTTTCAGAAGTAAATAAAAAGTATTGTTTGGCTTATTATGTTTAATTTAAACACAACTACTGCCGTCATAATATCAATTAATATAAAATTTGAATTCTGCGTGCTCAACTTTATGGGAAATAAATGTTTAATTCCCAAAAATTGAGCCAAAATAAATAACTTTAAGGCCATTGCAATGAATTCAAAAATTTGAGACAGAAACATCAAAATTGCTTTTATCTTGCCTGCATACAGATATATTTTATTTTGGGCTCCCCACTCTCCTAGAACAAGTCATTCTAAACTGATAGAAACAAACAAATATCTAGGAGACTCATTTTAATGCACGAAAACCTCAGAATTCAAATAACATGTAAACATATAGCAAAATAGTGGCGCCATTTGTTTCAAAGTTAGCGTGAACTATGGGTTATAATCTAACAATCCCTTTGAAACATTTACATTAAAAATTATCGAATTCATTTCATAGTAATAGCAAATGCATTTTCATGCGTATACTCAAAGTGTTTGAAGCGAAGTTTACGATAATCAGGATCGTAACTGTCTCTTCCATACGCGTAATGAACAATATTAAAAACAGTCAAATCAATTATATCTGCTTCTTCCATCGCAAGCAAAAACTTCTTCGTGCCATAACCAACAACATTCACCCTCTTCCAGTGTCGCTGTTGCAAACCTTTCATCAATTCGAGCGTTTCTTCCAAAAAATTTATTTCTTCCCTTCGAAAAATAATGTCTATTGATTGTAATTTAATTCTATCGTCAGTTTTCCAGTTGGCGTTCATTGTTCCAAACAGATTCAATCCGCCAGTATCTTCATTTACTGGTGCGTAGACCAATTTTTCAATCGTAAGTTGTTTCAATCCTTCCACTAAAATTTGTGCATCTTTGAATACCTCAGAAGTGATTTCTAAAATGCGAAGATTTCTGCAAGTCGATAGAAAACTTAACACACGTCTGTCTTCGATCTTGCATTCATTTCGTCCTTGTATATTTATATATTCAATCGAATTGATGCCACACCATGGAGGTTCCATTTCCAGTAATTCTTTGACATCCGAAGTCGTGCACTTCAAGTTCGCAGGTTCAATCTCTCGTAGTGTTTCCCTCAAAACGCCCTCAATTGACAGGCTTTTAATGCAATTTCTTTTCATCAATGGCTGTTTGCAATTGACGGTACAATTTTTAAACTGCAGGTACTCAAATGTCTTGGTTCCACCATTGGTGAGGTCACTTAAATCTATTACAGTATCAGACACACTACGAAACGTAAAACAAAGTAAACTGCTAGAATTAGCAATGGCATCAACCAGATCACAAAGGTCTATATTAGCTTGTCTTAAGTGGACCCGCAAAACTGTAACTTGAGTTTTTCGCAATAATGTTGTGGTAAAAAGTGTTTGTACAAATGTGTAGAGGTCAATTTCGAAAAAATAATACGGGTTTTGAAATATTGTCTCATTGAAGGGAAGAGAAATTCGTGAAAGTATCAAAGATGGTTCTCTGAAATGTAATTTTATAGCACAAGTTGCCTTTTGAAAACATGCAATCGTAGATGCAATTCTTGTCAGTTCTTCATCGGATTCTATAAACAGAGTAGCTAAAATGTCAATATGCAGTTCATTTACTTTGCATGCCAGATGTGTTAAAATATCATGTAAACCTTCATTCCCAATTAGAGAGACCTTGATAGTTGGAGGATATAGATTTTTACGACACAGTGTTCGAAAATAACGACAATTAATACTTTGAACTTTACCACATTTGATTCCATATTCAATCAACTTTTCAAACGACATCCCATTACGAAAGTTCGTACTGAGATCTAAATGAACTGGCAAGAAATGGATAAGAGATGGGAATACTTTTTCATACACATCAGTTGGTGAACATTCATTCATAATCTGCTCAACCCAGTCGAAGTTTGCAGAGAAGTAAAAAGAGTAGGGCTGAATAGCATCGAATATGTCGTACGATTGTTCTTGAAATAAGCTGATCATAAAGCCAAGAACTAGAGATGTACCTCGAGTTCTTAAGTAATGTTGCAACACATTTTTCAAAAGAATTTCCTTAAATTCGGACTTGTCGGATTTGTATTCCGTCCACACGTAATAGGCAGCAGAGAATTCCATAATGGATAGGTGAAATACTTCGTAATATTGGTTCGATTTAAAACGAGTGACTTGTTTGTGGTTGCTTAGAAACCCAATTTGGTAAATGCTCTCGGTCAAACTATCACTTTTAAACTGAAAATTGTTTTCAAGAATGTGTTGCACACACAATTTTCCAAATTCTTTAATCAGTTTGCGTAACTCGTCCGATGATGAATCACTCCCAAAGAGATCAAAACAGACATCAAGTGGCAATTCATTTCTTCTGTAACTGTGCTTGATGATACAATTGAAGAGTTTCTTATAAAGTTCAGTTCGTGATAGAAAAGTGTCCAAATATCCTTCAGTGTTTACGATAAACGCCAACAGAATTAAAAACAAAGGACAATCAAATAAATCATTGGTAATAACTATTGATTTTATATTAGCAATTAAATTACTATATATGCTTTCGTCTGCTTCAATGAACTTTTCTAAAAATTTCATCTTCTTTTCATTATTTTTAATTCCCAATATGGACATTTTCTTATTGCAAAACTTGGACGCCATACTTATTCCTTTGAACAGTTGCTTCCGCTCATCTTCAGTCAATGTGAATACTCCTGATCTGCACGTCAGCAATATTGTCGCTTCTCTGTATTTTTGTTCGTACAGTAGTTCAAGAAGTGATGCTCTGTCTGCCACCGACAGTTCATCTAATCCGTCAAATATGAAAAGCACTTGTTGTTCATTCGACGCAATCACACCGTCAATCTTATCGATGTCTTTGAAGCCACTACTGGAAATGATCGATTTAATCGCATCGTTAACACTTTGTTGCTGCAATTCTCGGAGAGGAAGCAGAAACATGAGTTCAAATTGATTGACATATTTTTCGTTTTTTGCCCAATCCTTAGCTATTCTTGTTGTCAATGATGTTTTGCCAGATCCAGGCTGTCCTTCAATCAGAATTCTAGATGGTCGTTGCTGATCCACTGGATTAAAGATCTCTTCCTTTGTAATTATTGTGCCAGAAATATCAAGTTTGATGTCAATAAAATACTCATCAATATTTAAATCTTCTGCATCGTATAACCATTTAATACCCGGCAAAGTTACTTTTTCGTAAAACTTTTTGAGGTTTGTTTTTAAATCAAATGTATCTGAAATTAGAAAAAAAAAAACAATTATTAATTTTTTTTACATGTTTACTCGATTTAATTTTTAAAATTAATTCAGAATACCGTGGGTAATAATTGATGGAGATTTTTGTTCATCGACTGTTGCAGGAACCTCGGCATTTCCAGCATGAAGTGCTGCAGATTAAAATGATTTATAAATTAAAAATAAAAAATATTTTCATACATTTTCACATACACTTCAAGGTTGCATAACCCGACCCCTCTGGACAAAAAAGTCTATCACTTTGTTAAACCCAGTGTTTAGGGAGGCAATTATGGTCCTCCATTTGTTATTGCCCAGTGCCCGGCTTATATGGGTGCCCTGACTTGAGGGAGCACACTATTTGTGTCTGACAGTCATGACCACGAGTTTGAATGCCCGTGAGAAGAAATTGCAAATGGCCCAACCAAAGCTGTCGCCATTTTCAATGTTTGGTCAGCTACATTAATTGAGGAAAACTATTGGATTGGTATGCTATTTTCATTCATAGTGCAAGTTCAGCAAAAATGATTAAATTCGTTGCGAATTTTGTCTTGTTGCTGAAATGGAAATGGTTTCGCATCTCATGCGAGTGCCGGACAGACACCACAAGGCACTTGGCGTGCCAATGTGATATTGGATGCGCCTCACTACGAAAAAAGCAACCAGAAAATTATTTTATATTAGTTAGTGGTGTTTATTAAGTGAGTGTCTAACAAAAAGGGTTTCCCATTCCCAAGATCAACCATTGACCATGTGGCCAATGGACTACAAGGGCAGAAAAATCGAATCGCTAATTGATTATCTTACGGACTTCCTGACAGTCATTATCAGGTTCCCTTAGTTATTGCAGGTTGTACAGTCTTGCTTGCAACCATCCACATTGCTTGTCCTAGAAGAACGGACTTCCACATGGTCATCCAAACCAGTTGGATCACTTGTGGTATTTGGCTCTGCCTAGTGGGAAGGAGCTGCGCATGGTAAGCTTTCGTGCGGTACTGATAACCAAACGGTCACACTCATTGCTATGACGATCGCGAGAATTCACGGATGTGCAAAATATGTTTTAGATTTAGACGGTTCTGCTCTCAGCAGGAATCGAAATGAAAAATTTCACGAACCGGAACACCACTTCAAAATTATCGTGGGCCATGGGAGGTTTTCTTCGGTTTTTTCTTATTTTTGGGTTTTTTTCTTCCATTTTTCGATATTTTTCAGTTTTTTCTTCCATATTTTTCATATACTTTGCTTTTTCTTGCATTTCTCCTGGGTTTTGCATTTTATCTGGTTGTTTTGCTGGTTTTTAACAACCAAAAAAATATTTTAAATAATTTCACGAACGGGTACATTTCGTGCCTTGGTTGTCAGGGGTTTTCATACAGGAATAGAAAAGTACCCCTTTCGATATCGATAGAGAAAGTAATAGGATGCTTACATCTTGCTTCCGACCCAACATAGTTGACAGTTTTGGTTACTTGTGTGTGAATATTCATAGTGTTTATACCATCAGTATTCACACTTACACTTCCTTGGCCAGCCAAGTTTTCACATTGTTTGTCAAGAGACATGCTGATTGAGAAGTGGACACCTATGTAAATTAATGTATTTTCTAATTTGTTTAATGGACGTATATACTTACGGTAATTTTTGAAATGGTTGATAAACCTGCATGGGAATTGTTACATTTTTTGGGGGAATTGGTAATGGAATTTCAGAATTTCCCTTCACTTACTCCGTGGCTCAGGCGCACCTGGTTTTCCTGTCAACTGCAGATACCATGCTTGTTGTTGTTCTATTCGGATGGATAAATACAAAACAAGCGCATAACAGGAACTTCGTGACAATTAAGTTTAGGTGAAATTTGAACCCTTGTCAGTAGTATACTGGTAACGATGTCGTTCTTAAAACGTGTTTGTTCATTGCTTACATCAAACTAGAAACAACGATCAACTGCGTCCTTGGCCGGGCTTCACGAAAAACCGATCGCTTGATGATCCGATTCAACCACTCACAGCCCATTTTACACGATTAAAACGTCTCTTGTAACCTGTGAGCTTATTGGCTCGTGCTTGTTTATTTCCAGTTCCGTCTCCGTCTTTTGCAGTTGCAGGGCGAAGGCTATCTCAAGAAGCATCCGATCATATTGACTATTTCGAGTAGATTCATGGTTATTATTTGGATGTTTTTGCGAAGTATTTCGCCGTTGGTTTGTGTTGAAATTGTAATTTTAATTTTGGGCAGGTTCATTTGCATTTTAAATGCACACATCCTGAGTAACTCTAGTCACTCCGGCGGGAATAGAGTCAAATAAAGAAATAAATTTGTTTTTCAAGCAATGTTAAACAAAATCGATTTATTTTCCAAGTTACAATCCTGGATTGAAATACAATTGTTTCCACAATCCACTCACGTAAAACTCAGCAGCCTGTTTCCACCCGTCTTCAGACGTCAATTGGGCAATCTCCACGTGAACCTGCGTAATAAAATTAAAACAAACATTAATAAACGGAACAAATTAGTGAAAAATCATCGACCTTTCTTATCAATTCGATAAGGTCATCCTGCCAAGCATTTTCCTTAAAAACTTTGACAACGATACAGAAAAGCCAACTGCCATAAGCCTTGTTTGTGTAGGACAGATATCCGGATTGGCACGGATATAGGATGAACATGTCGTCGATTTCTGAACGGTAATTGTGACCTCCATCATAGTACTTGTCGACGGCAATGCCGATATCTTCCAAGCAGCCTCGACTAGCTGAAATTACGAAGAATTTGGGTTTCCCCTTCAGAGCTTCGCAATTTTTGTTGTTAAATTTGGCTTTTAACGTTTCGATGGCATAAACCTCGGTGTCGGTACCGAAGAATCCACTTTGGCAGCCGCGCGAGCTGATTGCAACGATGCACGAATTTGCACTCTTCAATTCTTCTTTTCGAGTAAAGTTGTCAACAATTTCCCCAATTTCCTGAAATTTCGATAAATTAAATAGGAATTAATTGGAAATTAAGAAAATACTTTTTTCGTTTTATTTTTGTGCGGGAAAACGTCGTAGTCAAGTTTCCGGAGCAATTCCTGCATCAAGTCGAAGTCTTTCGACGCACCGACGCGATTGACATCGGGATAGTGAAACACTTCATTCACTATAAGGAGTGCCAAACCTCTTGGTTTTGACTCCATCGTATAAAACTGTCCAAAACAAACGAACAAATTAAATAAAACCAACACTTCGTATAGTATCTGTGTGATTACGTCGTGTTTGTTGAATTCTTTCCCACCGTAATGAAATCTCGCGGGTTTGACTTCAATTTCACCTAAAAACAATATAGAAATTGTAATGTAAACTTCAGTTACGTTACACAATCTTATTACTGAAATATTCGAACACAGTTTTTTCTGCGAATGGTTTTCCATTGCGAGGAGCGTCATCTGCAACAAATTACAAACAATCAATTAAAAATCAAAAAATCCTCCAACCTAAATACATTACCGAACTGAGGCTTCGACCCAGAGTAGTTGTGAGTTTTGTTTACTTGTGTGTGAATTTCCATAGTGTTTATACCACCAGTATTCATAGTAACACTGCCTTGGCTAATCAAGTTTTCGCATTGTTTGCAAAGAGACATGCTGAATCAGAAGTGGAGACCTACAAGTATGTAAATTAAGGCACCATTATGGCCGATTCTGCTGAATGGCTCAGGGAGGTGTCATTCAGGAGGAAAGAGATCTGCAGCCAATCACAGCGCTCCAGTGCGAAACATCATCACAATTGCACTTCAGCCGGATGTCAACACTGTCAAGGTAACATGCATGGTACGTTTACAAAAAAACAATATTATTTGCAATAAATTAACTGCTTAATTAAATATTTAGTGAGAAATCCATGTGAAGCTGTTTGTAATGCGGGATTATTACGCTGTATTGCATTGGTAGGACGTGAGAGAGCTCAACACATACCTGTTAACCTTGTGCAATTTCTTTCAGGGACGAATGCAGAAAAAATGGTAATAATTTTTTTCTCGACAATTTTCTCGTTTAACTTCAATATACTTCAGGTGACGCTTATGAGCGGAGACAGATAAGCAATTAGCAATTGAACGTGTTTTAGGCCATTTGCACAGGATTTACGAGAATAATAAAAGTAATAATCATAGATATATAAATAAATATATAAAATGGTATTATTTTTTTTGCAGAGGAAGCGTTTTGTTTTTTTCGATTTTGTATTAAATCCCAGCTCATTTAGTTTGACTATTGAGAATATATTGACGGTAATTGGTCGCTGCGGCTGCGTAATGCCCAAGCCCAAATCCTCGATAAAATTCTTCACCTACCTTGGTGAACTACCACATGAAGCTAAAAGGTCTCAAAACCTTGTTGTTATCGGCCTGGGGGTGTTTGCTCCTGTTCTGGTACAAAATTTACCAAAAATACAAATTTACTATAAACTAACAATCCTTCCGAAAAAATTACATTAAAAATTATCTAATTCATTTCAAAGTAACAGCAAATGCATCTTCATTTATAAACACACAGTGATTGAAGCGAAGTTTACGATAATCAGGATCGTGACTGTCACTTCCATACACGTAATGAACAACATTAAAAACAGTCAAATCAATTCGACCTGCTGTGTCCAGCGCATACAAAAAATGATTCGTGTCATTAACAAAATTCACTCTCTCCCAATGTCACTGTTGCATTCCTTTCATCAATTCGAACATTTCTGCCAAAATATGTGTTTCTGACAAACGATGCATTTCTACCTTTTGAAAAATAATGTCTATTGATTGTAATTTAATTCTATCGTCAGTTTTCCAGTTGGCGTTCATTGTTCCAAAGAGATTCAATCCGCCAATATCTTCATATACTGGTGCGTAGACCAATTTTTCAATCGTAAGTTGTTTCAATCCTTCCACTAAAATTTGTGCATCTTTGAATACGTCAGAAGTGATTTCTAAAGTGTGAAGATTTCTGCAAGTCGATAGAAAACTTAACACACATCTGTCTTCAATCTTGCATTCATTTGGTCCTTTTATATTTATATATTTAATCGAATTGATGCCACACCATGGAGGTGTCAATTCCACTAATTCTTTCACATCCGAAGTCGTACACTTCAAGTTCGCAGGTTCAATCTCTCGTAATGTTTTTCCCAAAACGCCATCAATTGACAAGCTTTTAATGCAATTTCTGTTCATCAATGGCTGTCTGCAATTGACGGTGCAATTTGTAAACTCCAGGTACTCAAATGTCTTGGTTCCACCATTGGTAAGGTCACTTAAATCCATTACAGTATTAGACACACTATCAAAGGTAAAATAAAGTAAACTGCGAGAATTAGCAATGGCATCAACCAGACCACAAAGGTCTACACCAGGTGACGATAAGTGGAGCCGCAAAACTCTAACTTGGGTTTTTTGCAATAATGTCGTGGTAAAAAGTATTTCTACAATTGTGTCGATGTAGATTTTTAAAGAATAAAAGGGGTTTTGAAATATTGTCTCATCGAAGGGAAGACAAATTCGTGGAATCCTGAAAGATGATTCTCTGAAGTGTAATTTTATAGAACACGTTGCCTTTTGAAAAGACGCAATCAAAGATGCAATTCTTGTCAGTTCTGCATCGGAGTCTCTAAACTTGGTAGCTAAAACGTCAATGTGCAGTTCATTTACTTTGCATGCCAGATGTGTTAAAATATCATGTAAACCTTCATTCCCATCTACAGAAACCTTGATAATTGGAGGATGTAGATTTTTAAAACACAGTGTTCGAAAATGACCACAATAAACACTTTGAACTTTACCACATTCGATTGCATATGCAATCAACTTTTCAAACGACTCAAGGCCAAGCATATCATTATGAAAGTTCATACTGAGATCTAAATGAACTGGCAAGAAATGTAAATTAATACGCAAAATATATTTTCAAATTGTTTTAATGGATGTTTATATTTACGGTAATTTTTGAAATGGCTAATAAACCTGCATGGATATTGTTACATTTTTTTTATTGAATTGGTAATGGAATCTCAGAGTTTCCCTTCCGCCACTCCGTGACTCATGCCCACCTGGTTTTCCTGTCAACCGCAGATAACATGTTCTACAGGATGGATAAATATAAATAAGAATAAGAACTTAGTAACAATTAAGTTTATGTGCGATTTGTACCCTTGTCAGTAGTTTACTGGTAACGATGTCGTTCTTAAAACGTGTTTGTTGATTGCCTACATCAAACTAGAAATAACAATCAGCTGCGTCCTTGGCCGGGCTTCACGAAAAACAGATAGCTTGATGATCCGATTCAACTAATCACAGCCCACCACCCATTTTAGAAAATTACACGATTGAAACGTCTTTTGTAACCTGTGAGCTTATTGGCTCGTGCTTGTTTACTTCCAGTTCCGTTTCCGTCTTTTGCAGTTGCACGCCGTGTCTGTCTAGCTCGCTGATCGCGTCGTCTTTGCGAAGGATATCTCAATTTTCACGAAGCATCCGACCATCTTATTCTTGTGACTATTTCGGATAGATCCATGGCTATTATTTGGATGTTTTTGCGAAGTATTCCGCCGTTGGTTTGTGTTGAAATTGTAATTTTATTTTTGTGCATGTTCCACGTTGTACGTTGCCCGTTGTTCGAAAAGTATCCACCCTATTTTTAATTTTGTACGGTGTTCTGTTATTCCGTACTGCATTATACTTATTTATTTATTTAATTGGGGGCAGTAAATCCAACTCTCTACCTCCGCGTGGTTGCCCCTGGATCCACTGAGATTTGTCCTCGTGGTACCAAATGAGAGCTCTGGTGTTTTCAAGTCGTATTTTTATTTGTATTTATCCATTTTGTCTGACTTATTTTCCACTTAAAATTAAGGAAGGAGAGAAACGTATGTCCCTGGTCTCTACTGCACAGAATTTTGTGATCGTTGGGCCCATTGAAATTTCCTTTTTTTCTGTTGCAGTGGGTTTATTGAACTTTCCAAATTCGACAATTTGTTATATTTGTGTGCAAATGATAGGGTATTGAAAGACTCCATTCCAACATGAATGTGCATTAATCACAGATGTTGAGTGGAAAATGTATTGGTATTGTAAGACCGCATTCCAATATGAGTGTAGCATTTACCAAGTTGTTGTATGGAAAATATCGGTATTGTAAGACTGCATTCCAATATGAGTGTAGCATTTACCAAGTTGTTGTATGGAAAATATCGGTATTGTAAGACTGCATTCCAATATG
>JAQIXU010002025.1:0-13916 GCA_034701245.1 Strigamia transsilvanica | reverse complement strand
ATCTCCTATCACAAACACGTATGGCATTTTTGCCGCCCCAAAGCAAGTGCCGCCCGGTGCGGACCGCACCCACCGCCCCCCCCCCCTAGGTACGCCACTGGTACTCCACCAACTGAGCCACCCAGGACTACAACAGAATGGCCAACCGAAGTGCTCTAAAACAATCCAATTGACCAGCGTGTGTGGAATTATGAGATAATCAAAAACAATCAGGAAATTTTTGCAAGAAACATCTTTGCAATAAAACCACTTTTAACAAGATCAATTGATACAATTTGATTGGTGACGTTTCGATCACTTTTGGGCTGGTTTGTACAAGGCCCCGCAAAACGCCCAGCCGGCCCTGTTAACCGCTACCAACATGGTTAAACGCTCTGTCAGAGGAATTTGCTGGGAAGCCTAACAGAAGTCCAAGAGGGTAAAGAACCTTGCACCCGCAGGCCAGATTGGCTAGTAGATCCACCACTAAGGGCCGAGGATATGGGTCATGTATCACCACTCTGTTGATGATCAAGCGGTAGGTTCCGTTGGCCTTGACCACAACCACAAGGGGTGTGGCCCACACCGAGTAAGAGATAGGTTTAAAAATGCCCTGACCAATAATTGATCGATGGCCTGATCTGCCATAGCCCTTCGGACGTATGGAACTGGGCGTGGGCGGTAAAATGCAATTCAATTAGGCAATAATTAGTTTACAATTCATCATGTAAGAATAATTCTACAATCATTACATTGGTTTTGCAAGATATTTTTGAACCACATGAGTTAGTGTGGGAAACGGAGCTAGATTTCCAGATCTTCATCTTAACGGTTTTTAGAACTTTTTTGATTTATTGCGACGCAGTCGGTGGACTGTTTGTTGCAGTTTCCAATACACTCGTGCGGTTGTAAGAAAATTTTCCAGACTGTTGCCCGACGTGAATGGCCACTTTAGGCTTGAGCGAAAGTTCCCCGGAGAGGCCGTGCCATTCATTCACACAACCCTCTTCCCTCTAGCCCACATTGCAATATAAAAGCAAGAGAAAAGTAAACATTTGCACAGAACAATTCTTCCACCTAAATTACCGTATTTATTAATTTTTTCATTCTCAACCTCCGACACAATTTCACCAGAAATTTCAAACTTTAATCCAAGCACCATTCAAATGCAAATCCTCTCGAGGGGAATTTTTTCCATCCATTTATCACGAAATGAGTTACTCCCCACGTTTGTTAGATTAGATCTGCTATCTCCATCCTAGCCTCAATGACTAAAGCCACAACATAACGATATTAGGACATTTAACCGGGCGACACTTATACCCATTCCATGCGCAATATGGAAAAGCGCAACGTCGCGTTTATCATACACTGCGTATGACTAAACGCCACCGTCGCGCACAGGCATTAACTAAACTGAACCAAAAGAATTTTCTTCTTCTTTCTTTATTTCCTTATGTTTAAATAAATTTACATAAAAATGCGGGGCATGGACACCACATCGTGTCTGCAATGGGAGTTCTCCTTGCAGCTTGCGCATCACTCAGTACCCGCTCTGCCCAATAAGTACAGAAGTAGGCATGTGCACGGTGCAACATGACAGTTGTCAAACTAACAGGCAGACAATTAACCCGGTTAGGTTAGGTTAGGTTAGGTTTACACACGGTGAAATGTCATACCGATGAAACGTCCTTTCGTTTATTTGTCCACGTTTAAGTGTCACCAAACCAACATAACTTATTCCCCATTAACTTAACACACAATTCGTGTCACGCAATGTTAAATGTTAGCTATACACCAGGCGCATTCAATAAAAAATTAACACAACACCAGAATTAGCACTATAGTTGGCTATGAACTAATTGCATCACCTGAGCCATGAAAAAATTCTGCTCGTTTCAGCAATAAAATGTTTTTATTTAGCAACAGCAGCATTCTATTTACTGCACTTGACCTATAATTTAATTAAAACTGTCCATTTTTTTCTTAATTGAGGCAACAGATGGCTGGAATTACCTTTTGCACACTTTTAAGTGAACTGTTTTATTTATGTAGAGAAATGAACCATTTATTGGAAGAAAAAACCTCGTCTTTAATGGGAACAATTAAAATTCCTATTCCCAGTCCCCCGGGGAAGTAATCGATAGAAGCCGAACGAGTTTTAATCAAATATTGAGTACTAGCAAAAAAAATCTGTTTGAGCAAACGTGTCGTAGTCATATTCTTCTTGACTGTTCCACATGTTTTTTTTTCATTAAAAAGTATTCGGCTCAGCAGTTACAATCTTGTCATTTCCCATTTGTTAGCAACTACAAGATGGGTAGGCTGCACTGCACTGCACGACCGCAAAATTGCAGGCAATAATGGAGAAAATGTACAATGGAAACACCAATGCTGGGACATTGTGTGATCTGTCATTTCATGCAACAATGTATTTAAAAAACATTTAAAAAAAAAACAAAAAACGATTGTTTTAGAGTTTTGGGCTATTGTTGCTTGTGTATTGTGTATTGTGTTTGAGTTAAATTTGCATGTTTTCCTAGTGATTAAACTGCTCGTTGCTATTTCACAGTCTGATGATTCGTGATATAAACCACAGATTTCTAGATATACTGTAGTGGACGAGATACTAAACGCAAAACTGTTTGATTATGTGGCATGGCTGCCCTCATTTGGTTCAATGCATCTGCTGCAAACCAAACTAAAAGATCCTTTTTGAAATTTCTTTAAACCAAAATTTAAAATTCAGTATTCATGCTCAACAAGATTACCTGACCTGAATACTCTATTCAATGTTTAATAAAAATCAATACATACCGGTACTTGTCCTGTTCTATATTGCAGTCGCGCGACGACGAGAAGCGAAGTAAATATTCAATTCCGTTGGGTTCAGTTCCCCAGCTCAATCACTTGACATTTCAACGTATTACTGTTTATCCGCTTTAAAATAAAAAAAATTGAATTTCTCCTTTCTCTCGGCACATTCTTTTTTCTCCCCGAACAAACGCAACGATACGAGATTTATAATTGTCATTAGAAGGCTGAACGTGCTAGCTAAGCAGATTGGATTAGCCCTATAGCAAAAATGTTCACCCGAGTCACGTAACGTGAATGGAGGACACAACTAAGTGCCACAAATTCTATATTAAATGGATACCGGTACAGGCACTGAGGTATTTTCCCTTTATTGGCAATATTGTTCTACTGTAACTGCAGGTTAAGCACCATTCTGTAAAACAGGGTTGCACTGCTGAACCAACCAATAAGTGGTGCTCCAAAAGATGGGCACAATTTCAGATCCTCGAAATCCGAAAACAAGACGCTAACCTAGTTTCACCTAACCTAACCTAGGTTAGGTTCAGGTTTTAGAAACACCCGAATCCGCAACTTCCGGTTTTCGTATCTCGAGGATCTGAAATAGTGCTAACCGCTCCAAAGACCAGGCTGCTTCCGGACACTTCTTGTTTAAGGCGTAATACCCCGTTCACACTATACAGGCTATATAGCATTTGAGCTAGCCTAGCTTAACATAAACTAGCCTAGCTTGAGTTGTTAAGCCAGACTGTTCGCACTATCACCTATTTTAAGACTCATCCAGACACTACTTAGCAATAAGTTGACCTATTACCAGGAATAAATAATGCAAACAAAATGTTAAAAACAAATTAAATGTTATTTTAATTCTCAAGTTTTAAGAGCCAGAAGCTAACAATTACAACAAAAACGAATAGAAATTGCAGAGATTAACATTTGCCAAAATTATTCTCCAAGTGGTTGTCTGCTAACATGTGACAACATGGTGGCCGTGTTGGTTTGACCTTAACTAGTTAGAGCTAGCTTATAACTAGCTTATCCAGTTTGCACTACCTTTATAAACCTTGACTGACCAGTTAAGCTAGCTCAACTCTCTAATGCGAACAGGGTATTACTTGTTTAGCGACAATTTTCAGGTCCATTAGTGGAAGCGCAGTTTAGTTTTTTTTTTTTTTTAGTTTGCTACTAATTGCACAGAGAGCACAGGCGCAGAAACATTTTCATGAACAACTGATTGCCAGCGCGTCTGCTGGTGAAGGCTTGAAGCTGTTAGTAGAAGCGCTCTTGTGTAACGCAGTGAAGCCAGCTTAATTCTTACGCTTGAGTGTTAATGGGCAGAGATTTTCAATTTAGAATAACTAATCAAATAAATAACCAATGACTACAAATTTCACCTGAGATAAAGTCAGAGAAAGTTAAGAGAAATAATGACAAAGTTAAGTTAGATACAGTATGTATTTGCAGATTGCATTTCTAGTCTTGCTCAGACACACAATCCATCTTATTGATGCACATTCAGAAGCAAAAGAGCGAACGAGCGAGTGAGTCCCATGCTTTCAAATTTCGTTTTTTGCCACTTAGCTTTTTGCTCTGGTTGTGGTTCCGTTAGGTAAAAAGTCATTATGCTGCAGTTTTGTAATTTTGTGAGGTTGGAGTGACTTGTCTCGTATTACTATTACGAGTTTCATTGCCAATTTCTGCATTTAATGGGCCCAGAATGAATTTTTTCTCGCGTATGTATAACCTAGTTGGCTGACTGCCAAAAAAAAAGTCAGCCGTTACACTTACACCTTGCTGTCAGATTTGGCAGATTGCCAAATATGAACGAGTATTGTTGGCAAATAAACGTTTTGGGCAAATGTGTTCTTTTTGTTTCGGTGTGGCAGAGGTGTTTTGCAGTGAAGCACCAAAAGGTTGGTCTTTTGTGTTGTGCTGTGGCGGCTGTTTTTGCTATTGGTGTTGTTTGTTTCTTGCTTAATAGAAAATGGAAAAGAGCAAGAAAGGTGCTAGTATTTTGTTAGCTTGTTGTTTACCAAGTTGCTCTCAGAATCTCAATGCTTTCAACAGATGATGGCCTCCTCAGGTTTCCTTTTTGAGTTTCAACCGCAAAAAACAAACAAAAAACCAATACAAATCCAACCAAGAAATGCTCCGAGAACTGATTAATAGAAACAATGATAGTTCTAAACTAATTAAAAAACCAATTAAAAAAACTTTTATCAAGCAGCACTGCCTGAACAAGATAACGCAGAGCAGGAAAATATTCAACAAAAAAATTGGAAACACTCACAACAAGAAAAACAATTATTACACTTCACTTTTTTCCAAACATATTGCAACCAACTACTTGTAGCTTGATCATACCTTGGAAAGATGATTACATACTACAAACCACTATTAAGCAACTCCACCATAAATCAGCCCAGCAATTCATTAAAAACAGGCCATGCATTCCGTGCTATGCGAACTACGATTGAAGAAATGACACCAAACAATTTTCACTGGTTCACTGAGTCCATCGAAAGGGCTATCTGGTCCAATCATTAGTATTGTTTGGACCAATAGTTTGTGACCGGTTTCCGGTCAGGGGCAACACAGTCCACATGGCCCATCACACTATTGGTTGAGGTCTTGAGGATAAGTACCGCTGAATGGTGCAAGAGTGGCCCCTATAAAAGGACCAACTTGTTGAGAATAAAATTTCAAAGAAAGAATCAAAGATCAAATAATAAAAACAATAAAAACAATAAAATAATTCTAATCTCTCGCCGCCAATGTTATTTTAGCAGCCTGAAAACCCGCTAGGCAAGAGCACTGTAACTGTTTGATCTTCCTATCACAAACTCTCTTGCCAATTATCCAGCAAAAAAAAAATTGCAGATTTGGAGGGAGAAGAAAGAAAAAGAAAATCTGTTGATTTTTTTTTCTCGCGCCTTCGCAAGCGAGTGATCAATTTTTGTGAAAATAAGAGATCCCAGTTTTTTGTGCCAATAAAAATATGTCAGCTAAGGAAGGCTAGGTTAGCTTCCAAAATGTAAATTTAATGTATACGGTATCTCTTGTGAGAAATAAATCTTCCTGAAATGTTTATTCTAATTCATTCTTTCACAAAGTGGAAAAAAAGATTCAACTTAGAAAATTTAAAATACTTTAATTAAATTTCCAAATAAAGCATAAATAATGACTTTGTAGGTAATTGTGGCACTTGCAAACTCATCTAGGATGTTAAAGTGTCACCTTGGTAAATAAAAGGTTAGAGTGGGTGAGTCAGCAAACTTAACACCTTATCTTATTATGAGTGCAATGTAATTTAGGATCGACCACAAAGCTCCAATTATTACAAATTCAAGACATGCTGTCTTCTGTGCCGACTAAACTGGCCTAAAAGACATCCAAACTTTGTCAAATTCTCTCCCTGCTTTCATTTTAATTTTTGTTTTGTTTTGTTTTGGAAGCTAAGACAAGAAAAGTTAGTAAATCCACAAAAGCTTATATTTTTATCAGAACTGTAATTCTTTATGTACCCAAAACCCCAAAAGGGCAAAAGTAGCACCTGAGACCATTAATTTTGAGGGGTTTGTGGGATTCAACAGAACAAAACAAAAGTTGCAAAACCAATGTCAGCGTGGTGGGCTGGCGTTTGGGAGTGACTACTGTACACATTTGAATTGATTTCTAGAGATTTCCAAAGCGTTCTGTTTTTGGGTAACATTTAATATAGTAATAAATAATAATAAACATAACCAACTCATCATTCATTGTGTAAATTACACGAAATTATTAAATCTGCCAATAACTGTAAATGCTTAAAATTATTTGTTAAATTTCATCAAGCGCTCAGCCTGAAAATGGGCTGCTCTGCAGTGGTCTGCACCTGTCTCCTTTGATTGAAATGATAAAAGCAGGCTTAACATTTGTTATTTCAAAAATTAAAATAAATGGTTCAGTTAATTGACTGGTAATGCACTTCATCCTTTCATGACCTAGCTAAAGTTATAGCATCAGTGATTGCATTTCGTTTGTTATAATAATACTGTACAGCAAATAAACCAAAAATGAAATCATAGACATATTGATCCAGTGAGTAGTGCACTTAGGATTCAGTTTTCGTACATTCGCATTCTACTCCAACAAATCAAAGCGGATTCGGATAAAAGCCGATTTACCTCTCTCGAGTAAATTTTTAATGTCATCCAATGCACCTGTTTTGACAGCATACTAACCTCTTAATTAAAATAAATGTCCAAGCTTATCTCATCTTCAAATCCCTCATGTTTTATGCACCAAATAAATTCCAATGCCCACTTTAATAGCAAATTCCTTTCACACCATAGGACAATTACCAAGTGCGCATCTACAGTCGTGTTAAAAAAAAACCGGATTGTGAGTAATTTCGTGTTTTGCCACTAGGTGATACAACAAGTGACCAAGTTTTCCGGATAAGTGATCATCCAAATTTTGCTTTTCTGGAAAACTGATCATAGGACGTCATGTTTATTAGAAAACTAACGCCATGTAAACACATGCATTTGTCCGGAAAAGCTAAATTTAGATTTTCATTTATATGGTAAACTGTGGCCATGTAAACATAGTAATTGATCGACATCCATTTTATTGTTCCTGATAAACCGAACTGCATTTATGGGCAATATTTCACTTTGTCACATACGACGTCATCTTTACCAGAAAACTAATAGTCCACAAGTCCGCTAAAGTACGAATAAGCGGCTGGAGTTTCATCCTTTTGCAAAAACAAACAACATTTCAATTGAATTTCAGGACCCTTCTACCAAGCACCAATCCAGATAACACTACAAATATCTCATCTCCACTTTAACAAAAATTACATTGCAGTTGACCCACCGGCTGTCCAGATAACTAAGTCAAAGGCTATCTCTTTTTCTTTAAAAGGAGAAACCCATTCGCTAAAGGTGAGTTCCACTCAAGATGGCTTGAGAATTCTGAGTAGCAAACCCAGTTTTATGGACAGGTCTGCTCAAAGTCCCTTCAGATGCCTATGCTTCCTTCTGGTCTCCAATTACTAAGCCACTATGCTTCCAAAATTCCAGGACCACTACAGCCGGCCTAGCGGACCCTATGGACTGTGGTCCATATTTTGTTAAGTAAATACTTCTTGAATTGAATTTTCTCTAGTATTCAATTAATATAGGAAAGGACTTTATAATCAAATCCCAATTTGTGTGACCACCTCGTCGAGTGAATCTTGCCGAATCTTATTCTACAACTCCCTGGATGAGTCAATGAGTGTGAATGAAACTGCACTTTGTGCTTGCTCAATTGTTTTTAAAGCTGAAATGAATTGCTAAACATCATTTCTTTATGCATTTCTAAAACATTTTAATGGCAAAACACGACCTGCAGTTGAAATTCTTCGCGAAACGGCAACAAACAGAAAATGTCAACCATTAATTCGTAATGGGTCGAAGAAATGCAGTTGAAATATTTATCTTGCAGGAAAAAAAGAAAAAAGAAATCCATATTTGCGCATTTAACTCAAAAAATATTTCAACGTTTCCCATTTCCAACTCCATTATTAAAACGTTGGAAGCGCCTGCGAAAAACATTGGAGGTAATCGAATCGAGCACACGAGCAGTTTCATTGGCCTCGCGCCATGTGATTTGAGGCTACAGGTGACAGCCGTGAGCCCGTCTCATACCGTGCAATAACTCATGTCCTCGCTCCACTTCCTCTTCAATTCAAAAAACACAACCATTGCAAACTTCCATACAAAATATGCAAATCACTCATCACGTGATCCTTCTCAACCAATAACGAAGAGCCCTTTCATACAGCAGAATGTATGCTATAACCAATTTGTGACCGGACACCGGTCAGAACCGTCACCAAACGCGGTGCGCTGCCCAGCAATACACAATGCGACGATGTTCGCCGCCCTCGGGTCACTGGGAAACGCTTCTGGGATGCTCCCCTAGACACAAACCATAATAAAGACCAAAACCCAAACATGGAATGCGTTCCAGTCGATAATTTCCCAATAGTGAGTATGTTCAGCATCCTCTGGCGTCCTCCCTGTGCCACATTAATTAAGAGAAAAGTAATGAATGTTCATTATTACCTTCTTGTCACACCGTCTCACGGCGTCGTGGACTCTCCACGTGAGCTCCGGGCCCGCGCTGCCCACCAATTTGCCAACATCGTAGTGCTGCAAGATGGGGTTGGAATCCAGAGGCCCGTGAGGACTTTGAGGCGCGGGTTTGAATTTTGCGAACATCTCACGTGGCCCTCGTGCACGCCTCGGTACACTTTATCCTACGATCCATTCACTCAACACAAACTGCAAAAGAACAACAAAAAAAAGCATTCAGTTAAACTTCATCTACGCTGTAATCACGCTTTCCCTTCCACTCATCAAAGTCCACACAACTAACTGTTTTTCATTCTCACTGAAACATTCTTCTTTCTCTTTCTCAAACAATCACTCAACTTTATGAAATGAAATGAAATCAAATGAAAATATGCGACATTTAACTACTGCCAAAGAAAATTATTGCCTATTGTAAGTTCTGAAACAACGAAGAACTAATCTGTACTGTAATTACACACTGGGGTTTGGTTTTCCTTCCTTTGTTATAGTCTCATTATCAACAACAGAGATAAAACAATTGTCACACTTGTAGCTTGAAAATTTAAATGCATTTCAATACTGCAGGTGTGTAGAAAATGCTTCAATTAGATCCAGGCGAGTGAGATAGGATGCTATATATCAAAATATATCAATAGCTGTATACGTGCAATATTGCACCATCGCACCCCAGAGTAATATGTGAAATATTGGACCATGAACATTGGTTTTCCCGGGCCCTAAGTAGCTTCAACTTAAGCTTTAAATGTTGGAAACATTAGAAATTTACCAAACAGCTCGCAGGATCAATAACGCAAAGCAAAAGCAATTTTACATTTTTTGCCGACATCAAAGTGAAAGTCACAAAGCCTGTAAAGCCTGTAAAGCTGGTCACACAATTAGATAATTCAATTTTCCCCTCAATAAAAACGAAAAGAAACTTCCAAACTACTAGTCTCAATTGAGTACCTACCTCTAGTGAATAAATGATTGCTAAACAACCCTTTAACACCACTTCACATAACAGCCAAGCAATAAGTGCCTAGTGTCATTACTCAATTGCAGCAGGTGCTTTTTCCTTACACACCCTTACTCAGCTAAATCACTCACAACAAAATCTATACTTCTGAAACAACAACAACAACATTCTTTTTAGAATAATTGTCATTTCTTTTGTTATGCTACCCATGGTGATGCAAATCAAAAGTTCTTCACCCTGGGATTTCTTTATTGGCCTTCTTCTATATGGAAATTGATGGAATGTCTTGTGTATTTTAGAATTGAGGAACCAATCTACAGTCTGCACATACATTTTGACACAGATTGTTTGTACAACTCATATAATTTGCAGCTTCTCCTGGGGACCAATCCATAACTTCACAACTAATGAGAAAACTCAAAAGTTGATCAATAGTTAAATGTTTGGACACATTAATGTGTTTGTAAAACCATCAAAGTTTCTCGCATAAATAGTCCAACCTTCACCCTGGTGACGATGTGGTACAACATCATCAACCAAGAAAAAACGCTTTTGGTAAAATTGGGAAAAGCCAACGTAAAGTTATGCTGGGATTTCAATGTTGAATAAATGAATGAATGATGTACAAAACACCCCAAATTATGTTCCAAAAAAAATTTATGATTGTGTAAAATATAGGAAACCAAAAAAAAAAGTTTTCCTATTCAAGAAGGTATATTGGTGTCCCTCTGAGGGTTAAAACCATCTGGTAAAACATAAGTGAATTGAATTGAATTTGACACAATGAAAAGAGAGAGCAATGCACATCTAACCCAATTTCTAAATGCATCAGACGAAATAAAGCAACATCTATCAAAGTCCTCTCTAGTGCTTTGCACAATGGCAACCCACAACACCTTAATTGTTAGCCCATTTGCAATTACCCGCTTCTTAGGTAGTCAAATCAAGCAAGTTGGCCTAGTTTGGGTGATTAAGCAAAATAAAAAATTAATAAGCAAACTGTATGCATGAAATGAAAACAGAAGTGCTGCACAAACAGCATTTGCATTTCTTAAATGAGTCCTAATTGCAGGAGAAAAGAGAAAACCCAAAAGCATCTTCAAAAAAGGAATAAAAAGAATGGGCAACTCCCCATCTTTAGTGGTTTGTGCTTTGCATATTAAACAAGCTGTTGACAGGAACAAGAGCTTCATGACTTGCAAAATCCTCACATAACCTTAAAAAGAAGCCAAACTTTAAATATTAAAAGCACATCATATTATCATTGTATTTATATAACACAACTTAAGTTGAACTGTCTTCTTTCTCCGTGTTGAGGTGGACTTATCCATTGACAAGAGAAAATGCTTCGTTTCAAAATGCATATTGACAGGTCAAAGCATCCTGGTTCACATCTCAAGCGTTGCAATCAAATAGGAAATGAAGTGGTTTTGGTGAAATAAAGCACCAGGACCATTAGTTTGGAATATTGGCTAATCGAATTCTTTATTTGGAGTATGTCACAAAATAACGTGAACAAACAATCGAGATACTAAAAAGATAGACAGCAAATCCAGCCGAATTTGTCAGTGACACTGTGTGACAGTCAAGAGCTTTCGGTATAAACCAGGGGCAAAGTCTCGAGTTAAATCTTCTGTTTATCACGTGACTATCTGTTAAATTCTTGACTTCTTGTATTTGACACTATTAAAGTATAAGTAAAATGTAATCAAATAACCCTTTCGGGACTTCTTCAGTGGGTAAAACCTTCTGTGGTTGGTCAGTGTAGAGGCCATAAAAACTCACAATGGAAATAAAATAATGACATGTGACAACCAATGATGGACATTGGTCAAATGCTGTGAACAAAGCAACGACTGTTTGTCGTTTTTTAAAACCGGTTAATTTCAACCCATTAAACAAATGTACAGGTTTCAACCTACGGTGTCTGATTAGTCTCAAGCTGTCAACAATTGTTGTTTTCAATCTACTGTAGGGATGATTAGTCAAACCACAATTTTTAGCTGCAGACACTTAGTGTGCTTTTGAAGTGGTTTCCTTGCCATGTCATCGCAAGATCCCTATAATAAAGTTCATTTCCGCAACTTTTATATTCTTTCATTTCGTATCTTTCAATTAAATAAATACTGTCAACTTTAGGCTGCACTCAACATCTATAAATGATGAGGAAAGCTTACCAAGCAGGGCTGAAGATACTCAACAAGGTTATCACCCAGTAATATATGAAGACTTGAAGCAGCCCTAAAGTGCAAGGAGAACAATGTCTGCAATAATTCGCAGAATTTGCAATACACTCATACCTCGCTTTACGGCCGCTCTTTATACGGCAATTCGCCATAACGGCCTTGTGCCATTATGGCTAAATTTCGATTTACGGCCTAAAATTTTCGATTTACGGCCAAAAAGTCGGGAAATTCCTTAACGAAACAGGGGGAACGGCCCCTGATTCGTTATACGGCATTTCGCTTTGCGGCCGACTTTCCAGGAACGTATCCCGGCCGTAAAGCGAGGTATGAGTGTAGTTCGCAGAATTTGTAATATTTTTCAGACTTTGCGATATTTTGCAAAGATTGCGATATTTTGCAAAGATTGCGATATTTTGCAAAGATTGCGATATTTTGCAAAAATTGCAAAAATTGCGATATTTTGCAAAGATTGAGGTACGTCGCTTTTTCTATGTGATATACATCGCATTTGCAAGATTGTTGACCACGTTTGCCTATTTCTCAGTTTCCTATAGCAACTTTCACCAACCTGTTGCAACATGATTCTGCAGATCCTAGTGCCACTCAACAGGTTGTAGGGTCAACCCAAACACAAGATGATTCGGCACATTTTCACGCAACAAGTCGGCTAAACGTGCCATGGGAAACAAAAAGATTAAACCATCCAGAAATCAATAAAAATAAACAAAACAAAAAGTTACCACAACACCGACTCTGATTCTGCCCACCAGATGGCAACACACATTATTGTCGGCTGCCATAGCCGCCATCTTCTGCAGACATAATCACTGCAAAGCGCAAACCTCTGTATTTACAAACCATTAATTCCAGTAATTCATTCATTCAGGATAAGACGAGGCTTTTTACTTAGAATAATATCTAATGTCATATGTGCGTGTAGGTTACCAGATGTTGGCCGTGCGTGTGGTTTGCCTTCGTTCCTAATTGGGAATTAACTTGATCTCCTCAGACTGTTTTTACCTCTATTTAATACCTGTAGAATCCTCGCTGTTCTACTAAACTCTGGTTCAAAGGGGATGTTCCCAAGGAATTTCCTTGGCAACTTACAATGAGCATGGGCTGACAATCAGCCCATGCAAACAATAGAAACCGAGCATTGTAATCTTAACAATTAATTTGGATATTGCGTGATGGCGGACATAGCAATACCTCTCCTTAATCCCCCGGCTTTATCTGCCCTCACATTCAATGCTGTTTTAAATACAACCGAATGTATAATAAACAATAATAATAATAATCTAATTAGTGTTCACCTGCACTGAAAAATACAAATATTTCAACGAACACTAAACAAGACGTGCCAAAATAGAGACCGATGTCTCCTCCAGTTTCCTCCAATGTTGCGCAACAAAAAGATTACATTCTAAGAAAAATGTTTTCGTACGCCCAATTACAGTTGAACAAAATTTTGTTTACAACAGACATTTGGAAGAGAGTCCTGAATCAAGCTGTAATGAGTCGATTACGGGCAACCTCAATCGGGTTAGGTCACAGTTTTTGAGCTACAACTCCAATACTAAAGCCGTAGTTGATGGTAGGTTTGGAAGATGAGCCCAGTCTGGTGGCTTTTAGGGATCACAAGAAAGGGCACAGTCGAGGGTAACACAAGATATTGATATACTATATCATCGATGAGTTCACGAGCTTATTCAGACATAAAAACATTTTAAGGTTTGGAATTTGCCAGTTTCCAACAAAAATTTCTCAATTTTTTCCTAAAATTTCTCAATTTTTTCCTAAAATTTCTCAATTTTTTCCTAAAATTTCTCAATTTTTTCCTAAAATTTCTCAATT
>JAQIXU010002024.1:0-13918 GCA_034701245.1 Strigamia transsilvanica | reverse complement strand
ATGTCGAAATTTTAAAAAATATGTCGAAATTTTAAAAAATATGTCGAAATTTTAAAAAATATGTCGAAATTTTAAAAAATATGTCGAAATTTTAAAACATTTTAACCAAAGCCTTCTCTAAAAAAAAAACGAATAATCTAATGATGTTTTCCAGGCGAGGATACAACGGGGATCGGTGTTCATGAAACAAGGAAAACTAGACGAAGCGCACATCGATTTCGAACAAGTCGTGAGTACTCACGACAAATTGACGCACGAATATCGTGTTTGTACCATCATTAAATCTTTACATTTATTAGTTACGACGTGATCCAGCCAATCCAGACGCTCTGCACTACTACAACTTGATCGGCCCGCTGAAACGTGACATAGAAGTCGCCTATTTACTCATACAGGATCGCGACTATTACCGGGCGATCGACGTCCTCTCGAAAACGCTAGAAGTTTGTCCGTGGGATGCGACGTTGCACGAAATGCGTGCCGACTGCTTCATCGAAATCGGGGACGTCGCAAAAGCAATTCACGACATCAAACCGACGACGAAGCTGCGAAATGACAACACCGATGCGTTTTTCAAACTCGCCAAACTGCACTACCAACTCGGGGAGTCGGACGACGCGCTCCAGTAAAGATTTGATTGACACACGTGACACGATTTTAATATAATTTGATTTTTTAATTTCTAGGGAAGTGCGCGAATGCCTTAAACTTGATCCCGACCACAAAGAATGTTTCAATTTTTATAAAAAGGCGAAGAAAATAGTCGGGCAGATTAAGTCCATCTACGAATTCATGAACGATAAGGAATACGAAAAATGTCTGGACAAAGTGCAGCAAATGTTAAAAACCGAAAAAGAATATCCGGCGTACGTGATTAAAGCCAAGTCATTTCAATGCCAGTGCCATCTGAGAGTAAGTTAACGCGCGATGATTAACCCGAATTAAAACGAATTTTATTGATTTCGCCGTTTCTTTTCAGGCTAATCAAGTCAGCGAAGCCATTAGCGCATGCACCGAAACGTTAGCTATGGAGGAAAGTGCGCCGGTGCTTTGCGATAGAGCGGATGCGTATATCGCAAACGAACAATTTAGCGAAGGTAATTTGTGAATTTTTATCTTGATCGACCATTTCGATCAAATTTGCATAAAAAAATCGCATTTTTATTCACTTAAGACCTTAAAAATTGATTTTTGTGTGCATTTTATGCATAAAAATGGATTTTTGTGTCTATTTTATGCATAAAAATGAATTTTTGGGTGTATTTTATGCATAAAAATGAATTTTTGTGTGTATTTTATGCATGCAATGAGTTTTTGTGTGGATTTTATGCATAAAAATGAATTTTTGTGTGTATTTTATGTATAAAAATGAATTTTCGTGTGGATTTTATGCCTAAAAATGAATTTTGTGTGAAACAATGCACTTTTACATAATTTAATAGTAGGTTTAGGGCCCGAGTTTGTTTTTTTGCACTTAGTCGAGCGATTTCCCAAGGCGGCACTGATTTAAATATTGATCGGTTAATCTTTATCTTGTCTTTTTTAGCCATAAGGGATTTCGAAAGAGCTGAAAATATCGATCCTGAGCTCAGCAGGGCACGCGAAGGGAAACAGAAAGCCGAAAAATCACTGAAGCAGTCGAAAAAGAGAGATTATTATAAAATTCTGGGCGTTAAGAGGACGGACAACAAAAAGACGATATTAAAAGCGTACCGGAAATTAGCGCAAAAGTGGCATCCAGATAACTTCCAAGATGCGACCGAGAAGAAAACGGCGGAAAACAAATTCATTGATATTGCATCGGCTAAAGAAGTGCTCACGGACCCAGGTTTGGATGTTATTAAATTTATTTTTATTTTGTTATTTAAATTTTTGTTTTGTTTTTGTAGAAAAGCGAGAGAAGTTCGATAACGGCGAAGATCCGTTGGATCCTGAATCGCAATCCAGTTCCGGTTTCAACCCGTTCGCTCAAGGCTTTCATCCATTCACCAGCGGCGGCGGCGGCGGTTTTCAATTCAAATTCCATTTCTAATTTCAATAACTAAAATTAAACCGAGAGCCCAAACTAATTTGTGTAATTTATTGGCATTTGTTTTTATTTTCTTTTCTTCTCTCAGAGAAAAGAAAAAAAATTGTAAAATATTTTACAAAAAAATTTTTGCAATAAAAATCGACAATTTTTATGTACAGAGAAACAACAAAGAAAAAAGAAAAAACTATTGAATATTTACACTCGTCGAAGAAAAATAAAAACCAAAGAGGAATGTTTGGATTTATACATAGAAAAATGTGCATAAGAGATGTGATTGTCTAAAATACGGTCTACTTTTATAGTCTATACAAAAATATTGCTAAGTGGGACTATTTTGAGAAGAAAAACATGAATCAAACAAACAAAACAATGATTTTAAGGCTTCATTGACATGAAAAAGTACCTAAATCTAACACGTTTTGCATTGTTTCATTAAAACAAAACCGGAAAATTGATGAAACACAGTTTGACCACAAACAAATAATATATCTGACATTTAACATTAATAATAATAAATAATGGAATGAATATCTATCTAATATCAAACTCCGTGACTATATAATGAAGAATCGGTCTACCATAGATTATTAATATCAAATTTTTCGATAAATACAATCAGAGAACGTTGATTTATTGATTTATTCAGCTATAGAGGGGCGAAATAGTATACAGCGGTAGTGTTTTTAGAAAAAATTCACGTATAAAAAAAATGTTTCGTTATTATAGGTATACTCAAAATAGTACCGTAATTCGACCGGGTTTTTGTACAAGAAAAGTTTTACTTCTTTTTGTTTTCGATTTGAAATTGATACTATTGCAATATCGGTAACATTAAATGTGCATTTGAAAAAGATTTATTATGGATTATTTCGTTGTTTAAAGCAATCTTGCATGTGTTAAATCGTTTTTAACAGGTGCAGATTTCCGTTGCTTGAATATCAGTCACATCTCCTTATATCTTTTGAATTAGAATTTCTTCTGAGCAGTTTTTATTTTGTTTAGAAATTTGTCTGAATCTATAAACCAAACAAAATTTACGTATTTTTCTTAATTCCGTTCGTTTACACTCGTTTTTGGCTCGTTTTTACGTATTGAGACGAAAGAGCGCCGTAGTCGGTTAAGCCTATTTTTTTTTCCACGAGTTTGATTTTGGCGCACTTTGACTATAAAATACGGAAAATATCTCCGCAAAGATTAGAAAAAAACAAATAATAGGCATTTACGGGTGTTATTACGACACAGGAGATGTGACATAGAACAATCAGATAGTCGTTATTACAATAATGCAAGATTTTGATCATTTTTGGATCATTCCAGATTCCACTTTCATTTTGCATGACAAAACTGTTTTACCTGAGTCAAAATATCACGCTTTGCCACGAATGTACTTATATTCAATTTGTTTTGTGCTTTTATTGTTTTTTTTTGGCCTTAAATTAAACAGATGCTCGATACCAAACCCACGATAATTATTAGCAATACGTGGCCATCTTTAAAATTGCATATTGCCTTATTTTAAAACTCAATTATTCTGAGCACAACAATTTTGGCACATAGTGAAATGTTTTTTGTGTTTTTTGTTTTCTCTTTCTCTTTTGTCCAAATAATTTAAACTTGCACACGAAATTTGGTACAAATACATCTAGAACCTAGAAAAGAATTATTAATTTTTATACAGTTAATATCAACAACAGTGAAAATCTGTTTTCAAATGAAAAACAACAACACACAAACGAGTGAAAATTCGAATTCCGAACTTCAAATATCAAAAATTGGAATTAATTTTTAAAAAGCTTCACCATTTTGAGCAAATTCGTCTCGAAAAAATACTGCAATTTCTTCTCCTACTTTGTTTGTGCATTCGTTAGAATTTAACATTTATATCATTTCGTAATTACAAATATCCAAAATCAACAACTTCTATTTTCATACCCGATCCCAGGAACTTTTACTCGCTGCAATCAACTCTTTGATTCCCTGCTGCATTCTTTTGATATGCCCAACTTTAGTAATATTAAGATCCTAAAAAAAATAAATAAACTATTTAATAATAAATTAAAATTTTTAAATTTCTAAACCTTAAAATCTCTTCTTTCCAAATGCAAAAGCTCAGGACCTCGAATATCATGCCGAGTGAAATTCTCTTTGTATTCCCCTAGTTGCAACGCATCCAACCATTGGCACACTTCTTCGCTGCCCCATAGCTGGATCGGCACCTCAACTAGACAAAAAAAAATTAAATTAAAATTTTTTTTTTTTTAAAAATTTAAATTTTCTTACGTCCCAAAGCAGACGGGGAATTGACTTTGGTTTCTTTCGACTGTTTTTTAAATTTCAACTTGAAAAGTCCTTTACTCAGCCATTTTTTCTCCAGGTTCACCTCCTCGTCTATCTGATGGAAGTGAACAAAACCACCCACATCGTTGCATTTACGTAATTCAGTTTCAACGACCCCTAACGACGAGTTGAGCCTTTCCTCTACCTCTGGCTGCAATGACTAAAAAAAAGAAGAAAAAATTGTAAATTTTAAAAATATCATCAAAACAACGCTAATTAATTCGTTACAACTTACGCTAGCCATTTTGGGTCCTTTAATCCTCAGGAAAGTCACCGTTTCGTGATGCAGCGCTTTGACCGTGCAAACCACATCGGTTATTAAACTTCGTAAATTCGGCTGAATTTAGAAATCAATTAATAAATAATGAAAAAATTAATCAAAAACGATTTTCGTTACCACTTCGGCAAGTTTTCCACCGGTGTACACCTTATCCAAACAACTAAAAACTTGCGCTGCCAACTGGTACAGTTCGTTTTCGACCATCGGATGATCGATGGACGCGATTTTCACACTAAAGTCCGATTGAAAATCAATTAAAATACTGGAAAATAGACGTTTAAACGGGTTTCAAACCTCCTGACGAAGCCTGTAGCTGCCTCCAAAAACGGCAAAATCAAATTAATCTCATCGTCGCCCAGCAACGGGCTTTGAGTCACGCACGCCTTGAACGAACCGCTCAAATATCTTTGCTTTTCCTGCCAGATTTTAAGCGACGATTCCAAATGCTAAAGACAAAATTTTAAAAAATAAGAACCAACAAAATCTAGGGTTTCGTTTTTAACAAAATTTTGGATTTGCCAGTTCTCGGGACTCCCGGGAAATCGGTACTAAAATTTTGAAAGCAAAATCCGACGTTTTACACCAAAAACCGGCGTTTTTAGATTAAAAATCGACGTTTTTATGTCAAAAATCGATATTTTAACTCAAAAATTGACATAAAACAAAAAAATCGACATTTTAGACCATGTATAAAGTCGTTTTTGGGCTAAAACTGCAGATTTTAGGGCAAAAACCATCAATTTTTGGCCGTTTTACACCAAAACCCGGCGTTTTTAGACTAAAAATCGACGTTATCAGCCCAAAAATCGACGTTATCAGCCCAAAAATCGATATTTTAGCCCAAAAATTGACATAAACAAAAAAAATCGACATTTCAGACCAATATAAAAAGTCGTTTTGGGGCTAAATCGGCACTTATTACCCCAAAAACCCATGTTTTCAGCCCAAACAACGACTTTTTATAGGCCATTAATCGCCATCATGATGTTACATTGGTCTAAAATATAAATTTCAAGCGACACATACCCTGTTCCTATACAACATTTGCACCCTATTTTTGTGCATAATGTGAATCATTCCAGGTGGCTGCAACCAAGCTTCGCCGTCCACTTGTACCGGAACCCCCTCGTCCCCTAAAATCGTAATGGTTACGGTTTGGCACTGCGCGATTCGATGATGCTGCAAATTAATTATCCTCGAAGCTGCCATTTGCACGGAGCCAAAAACGGCGACAACTTCGAGTATTTTATCGTCGAAAGAGGGCGCGAAGAAAATATCGTCTTCTTTAGTGCCGCCCCAGAAATTAGCACCGCCAGCAAAACTGTCCGAACGAAACGAAAAGAAAACAAAATAATAAAAAAATCGATAAATTCAGAGACAAAACTCATTACTTTCACCTCGGAATATTCAACACAACTATTCCCTGCACACTCGGAAGTGGTATCCGTTGTCCGTCGCATTCGACTTGAACTCGCTGCTCGAGATTTTTGTAGGTTTGTTGGAGGAGTTCTTTGCCACCGAGCACTCCGTACCACATCATGTTTTTCGTCCGACTGCGACACTTTTCTGGATGTTCTTCCCGCTTCTGGTGGAAATCCAAAGTGATTTTCGCGTCTAATCCGATCCCGAAGTAGTTATTAAGTACGCATTTCTCCTCGAAACCATCGCTGTAATCGATTAGAGTTTGTTAATTTTTGTTGAATTATGATTGTGTAGGTTTTAGAGAGGCGGCTTTTGGGTAAGGCAAGCAAGGCGGCGTCCGGGGCCTACAAATTTTGGAGGCCTCGTACAAAATTTCTTAAAATCTGAACTTAAAATGGGGACCTTAGTTATAATTTCGAGATATTTCGACAGAATTTGACAAATTTCGCCATAATTTCCATAACTTTTGACAAATTTCGTCACAATTTTGACAATTTTTGACAAATTTCGTCACAATTTGGACAATTTTTAACAAATTTCGTCACAATTTAGACAATTTTTAACAAATTTCGACACAATTTTGACAATTTTTGACAAATTTCGTCACAATTTTGACACATCTTGCCACGATTGACAAATTTCGTCACAATTTTGACAATTTTTGACAAATCTTGTCACAATTTTGACAAATCTTGGCACAATTTTGACAAAATTTGGCACAATTTTGACAAATTTTGGCACAATTTTGACAAATTTTGGCACAATTTTGACAAATTTTGGCACAATTTTGACAAAATTTGACAAATTTTGGCACAATTTTGACCAATCTTTCCTTGCCACGAGCCCCCAATCCTTTAAACCCGCCTCTTAACATTCCATCTTACAGGCAGAAATCTCCAGAATCCATCAACGGCGACGCAGCCGCACACAACGCATCCGCATTCGCCAACAAAACCTTACTAATAATACCACCAGAAATATCTACCCAAACAAAAACAAAAAACAATAAACAAACCAAACAATCCATCCCAACCAAAACCTTACTCGGCCACATCGGTAAAGACACTAAAGGATTAATAATAGGCAGTTCCCGCTTAGTCTGTACAGTTTCCGGACTTTTACTCTTCTCCCTTGGGAATGAAACGGGACAAGGTACAGCCAATGCGCTGATCCTTCCTGCAACAGCAGCTGCATGTTTCAACGTACTCCCACTGCTGATACGACGTGAGGCTGTCGGTGATTTTGATATGTCTAAAAAACAAAAACAAAAAAATAAAAAATAAAAATTTCGAAACAAAATAAAAATTTCGAAACAAAATAAAAATTTTGAAACAAAATAAAAATTTCGAAACAAAATAAAAATTTCGAAACAAAATAAAAATTTCGAAACAAAATAAAAATTTCGAAAAAAAATAAAAATTTCGAAAAAAAATAAAAATTTCGAAAATTTCGAAACAAAATAAAAATTTCGAAAATTTCGAAACAAAATAAAAATTTCGAAAATTTCGAAACAAAATAAAAATTTCGAAACAAAATAAAATTATTTTTCCACCTTTCTTTGCACTAGATGAGAAGAATCCTAACGGACCTTCGTCGCTCCTCACTGAGAGCACCGGCGAGGGCGTCGACGCCCCCCTATCGATCTCCGCAGAAGGTACACGAAGCATGCATCCCAATACGTCTCTGGTCGAGCGCGACGGCGATTTGTCCGAGCAGACTGAGCAGGACGCCGAGTACGGGGTCGGCGATTGCGCCGAGGGTGGTGGAGACGGCGACGGAGGAACGGGCGACACGCACGGCGAGTTTTCCCCACTCACCGACTCGATCGTGGGCAAAACTTGAAGCGTCGACATCGGCAATCGTTGCGGGACATTAAGAAATCCGCACCCCGCTTTCATGAACGACTCGTTCTCGGCGTTCGCCCCGTCGGCCGGCGTGTACGTCACGATCGGCGCCCCCGGATCGGCCTTGTCGCTCCCGCTCGACCGACGTCTCGTCTGCGCGTTCTGTTCGTCCACGGCCCGTTCCGTGTGCTCGATGATCTGCCGGACCGCTTTCTTCAAGCTGTTGGCGCGCGACATGAGCGCCTCCTTCTTAACGAACGCCTTCACGCCTTTTCGGCGCTTCTTTCCGGCGACTTGCTCGTTCGCGGCGTCTTTTTCGGCCTTGTCGATCACTTCCTTCTCTTCCGCTTCGGCCTCGTCCTCGCTGCTCGCTTCGTCGACGCGTTGTTCGTCCTCGTCGACGCGTTGTTCGTCCTCGAGCGGGATCGTTTGCGACAAGGCGACCGATTCCTCCTTCAACGTGTTCAGCAGTAATTCGAGTTTTTCGTTCAACACGGCGCATTTGCGCGTGATGCTGTCGTCGTCGTCGCTGCCGGTGCCCTTGGAGTACGCGGCGCCGACTTTGGTCGCGAAATCGCGAACGGTTTCGCATAAAACTTTGGCGGACGCGATTACTACCGAGTGTTGTTCGGAGTGCATCATTTTGGTCAGGTGGGCGACGACGGAGTCTTCGTAGGCGGCGATCGGTCCGAATTGGTGGGAAAATTTGTTGTTGGGGAGGGTTCCCTCGAACGACATGATGCTCCATCGATCGAGCATCTTGGTGGTGGCTTTTTCGTACTTTTCGATCAGTTGCGGTAACTGCGTGTCGTCGTCGCATACTGATCCCCAGCCTAGTACGCGCGCTAAGTCGTTGCCGGTGCCGAGTGGAAGCACGCCCAATTGGCACTGCGTTTGCATTCGAAGTCTGTCTAGTTCGGATAGTACCCAACCGACGCTGCCGTCGCCGCCGCAGATGAGTATTCGAAATGGATTAAATGCTTTGAAAAGACACAACCTTTGAAAAGAAATTGAGAAGTTGAAAAAATTATTTTGCTCGGGGTAAATTCGTTCATTGGCGGGACAAGGGTAAACTGTCTTAAATTGATCATTTTTCACAATTAATTAATTATTTTTCACTAAAATTGATCTTTTTTCACAATTAATAAATTATTTTTCACTAAAATTCATCATTTTTCACTAAAATTCACCATTTTTCATTAAAATTCACCATTTTTCATTAAAATTCATCAATTTTTCACTAAAATTCATCATTTTTCACTAAAATTTATCATTTTTCACTAAAAATTCATCGTTTTTCACAATTAATTAATCATTTTTCGCAATTAACTAATCATTTTTCACAAGTAATTAATCATTTTTCACTAAAATTAATCATTTTTCACAATTAATTAATCATTTTTCACTAAAATTAATCATTTTTCACAATTAATTAATCATTTTTTACTAAAATTAATCATTTTTCACCAAAAATTGACAAAAAACACAGTTTTTCATCTAAAAAGATCCATTCAATGGCATTTTGTAAAATTTAACATGTGTAAAGCGACATCTTTCCACATAAAAAAGTTACTTTCCCCGCTTTTTATGTTTATTTTTACACCGAAAACCATTTGTCCCGCCTCCGAATTCCTTTCACTCTTTTCGTACCCTAACTTTGGTCCACCATTCATGAGATCAAAAACCTGAGCGGGATTGAGTAACTGCTTAAACCGTCGTAGAAACTTAACGCCTTGATTATCACCACTTTTTGAATTAACAAACACCAACAAAGGACTACAGCCAATAGGCCTCGTTGCCTCCCACGCATCGTCACTGCCAATGCTATGCAACGCAGTGGGTGGCACGATGGAAACCCGACAAGGACCCAAAGGGCACTTTTCAGGGTGTTGTAATTTGCATGACGTGTGCACCTAACAAACAAACGATCAAAAATCAATATCTAAAAACAAAATTCGTTCAAAAATTGTAAAAGAATACCATCGCACGACACCAAAGACACCGCCAATCTTGAAGCCGTAAAACACTTCCGCACGTCCGATCACAAACGACGCATTTCGCACTAACCGGTAAATTTCCTTCCATCCACTGATGAGGCATTGCAATATTCTAAAAATACAAAAAAACACAAAAAAAATCAATTATTTCATTAATTTTAATAAATTTAACACTTTTACCCTTTCTTCATCTTCAATTATGTCTTTTCCCACAGACGCTAAAGTTGTCCATTTACAATTATTATTTGATTTCGCCGCACAGCGTTTGTGCGCTTTTAATTTGCATACTAATTCCATAAAAAAAATATTTTTTTTAATGTGAAAAATTAGAACGATAATTTAGAATAAGGTCAATGAAGATTGAAGATACCTTCACATGAAAGCCCATGAGATGTGACCCCTGAGAGAGCTTCTCTGCACACATTGCAATAAGTAGGTCTGGCATGCGATGCTGCGTACCAGTTATGCTGGCCCGAGAGAAAGTCGTGATGGTCTGGACCCTGAAATTAATTCAACAAACACAAAAAATAAATATAAAAATAAAAAAAATTCGCAACGTTTTTTATTTACTTCGTAAAACTCGCCACTGCTTGCAGATTTAAGTGCACTGATCCATTCTTCCATTTCTCTTCGCGTTTCGCCGCACAGAACTAACACCCTGAAAGGCGTTATCACCTAAAATCAATATTAAACAAAAATAAAAAAAATTTTATTTGTAAATTTTATTAGGGCTGTTTATTTATTTTATTCGTTAATTTTACCTGAAAACTATGGTTAATATTTTTAATGCCACATTCGGCGACGCTGAGATCAGTGAGATCAATTTCATCAAAAATCACAGACTGCAAATAAACAAAATTAAGTATTTACGAGTTACGAAAATAAACACGTATCAATTCGGATTTATGGTCGACACTATAAACATGTCGCAAAAGCATTCAACTGAAATGCACTATTTCCTGTTCGGCTCTCCTACTCCGAATCCAACTCCAAGCATATTCTTGATAATATCAAAGCGAATGCTTCCATTCAAAGTCTTTATCGGGTGATGCGATCGTGCCAAGATCGTTTACACCCTATGAAAGAAATTCACCATTCCCAAGAACCTTTGTACGCCTTTAATATAAACGAAAAATGCTCGTTGCATCTAAAATGATGCAATTTTTTCTTTTCAAATTTTATTTTCCAAAATTATATTCGCAAAGTGTGAATTCGTGAACAAATTGCGCATTTTCGAAGAATGTACCTCAAATATTTATGCACTCGACAAGCATCGGATCAATAAATTATATCGCAAACCATTTTCGCGCAAGTAAATTCCAGCTCAATTCCTCCACACAAAGAAATTGGGAAATAAAAGCGTTCAAGCAAGCAAAAACTCTCAAGTAAAAATTAAACGTGATAATAAAATACAAAGATAAAATATATAAATAAATGAATAGAAATCCTGTAAACTTACCATCAACCACTAAGAGCCGATCAAAATTCGGGTAAAGCAAGAGAAAATAGGACTAGATAACACAAATTTGTCGCAGAAATGTGTTTTTGATATCTTCCGTTTTAAAATTGCCAACGCAAAATGCCATCACAACCGATAACGGCAACCATTCAAACAAACATCGCACTCAGCAGACAGACAGCTGCTTAAAATGGAAAACCGGTCTTAACCGTGACGTCATTACATCTCGAGTTTCAAGAAACAGCCTCACGATGCGTGACTCACAATGGTGCAACGGTTGCAATTTCCTCGCAACCGCAATGGGAAGATTCAACTCGTTGCTTGGCAACAAGGAAACTGATTTTGTAATGGCACTTGGATGTCTGATTAATTTCTTAAGTTTCGAGCCGGATGTAATTTTAACGACGCCGTAAAATCAAATTATTTTCTTAATGTACCGGAAATATGTATAAACAATTTTCCCCACCCATCTGTGATGCGGTTTCTTTCGAAATCGAATCGGAAAAAAATAAAAACAACAATATTGCGACATCAACTTTAGCACCACTTGAAAGAAAAATAGAACCAGAAAAGTAGCCAGCCTCATTTATTTTTACGGTTATATTCCTAAATAAAACCGTTTCCAACAAAAACTTTCAAGGCAAAATACATTTCCTGTAAGAAATTTATTTTGCGACCATGCGTAGTGCAAAACTAAAGATACTGGTTTAAATTAGTTTACATTTTTTAAAACTAGTCTTAAATGTCGAATTTTACATGTTAAATTTGACATTTAGACCGGTTTAAATGACTTTATGAATGCGCCTAGTGTACTTGCGCGAATAAGAGCTGCCGCTACTATTCGAAGAAGTAACCATCTTACATTTCTTCCATTCGTTCTACGTCGCTTAATTGCAGAAATATTAATTGTATGAATAACAAATAAATGATGTTACGAAGCTGACCTCTGCGGGTAACCTGGGCGGGACTTTATTATTAAGATTTGCACGATAACTAGAGCGAATAGTGCCCGAATAAATCAAATCCTAAAACTAGATCACCACCATACACAAATAATAAAATATTTTTTTAAAAAAACCTACTGACCTTAGTGTCTTTTGCATAGTACAGTTTTCTGCCCTTAAGTTTGAAATATCTTTTTTTCCAACGTTGGAACGAGTTTACTTGTTTCATAAGATAGCCATCCTTAGTACAAGCCTGGAAACACAAAGAAATTGAAAATGAAAACCTAATAAACGTCAGAGTTTTACCTGCATTCCTCCACTTAATTTTTCAACTGACATTGCCAAGGTTATTGAATTTAGCACAGCTTGTTGACTCTTTTAGTCGAGCTGTTTACCTTTATACTTATTTAGGAAACCCTTACAGTGCAATTCTCTTGAAATTAAACAGAAATGTAGTAATGTACCAAGTAAAATATAAAAATAAATTACAAATTGCTTTTTCCTTTTGAAATATTGGCCAACTGGACATATCTGTTTACTGTGTGGAATGACTTTTTACATTGCCATCATTGACTCAATTTTTCAGCACTTTGCTCCAAATGCAGAGCTAAACACAATAATAATGTCAACCGTTGTGCCATGGATCAATTTGATGGATTATTACATATCACATCAGTCATTCCTTTGTGACTTATCTTTTTTTTATGATAGATAAGTGACACCTGTTAAAAGATTACATTTTTTTAAAAAGTTTAATCTGACTGCAACAAAAATGTTTTACTGCGAGAGTTGCGAGATTTTGCGTAAAAACTAGATTTTTTATTCTCCTTGTGTAAGTTGGTAAAAATTAATGTAAAAATCTTATAAAACTTTTGTTAAAATTGTGTAAAAATTGTGTAAAAATTGTGTAAAAATTGTGTAAAAATTGTGTAAAAATTGTGTAAAATTTGTGTGAAATTTGTGTGAAATTTGTGTGAAATTTGTGTGAAATTTGTGTAAAAATTGTGTAAAAAGTGTGAAAATATTGTGTAAAAATTGCTTTAAAACTGCAAAAAGTTTGTGTAAAAATTGTATAAAAACTGCGCAAAAATTGTGCAGTAATTGCGCAAAAATTTCGTAAAAATTGTGCAGTAATTGCGCAAAAATTTCGTAAAAATTGTGCAGTAATTGCGCTAAAATTTCATAAAATTCTCTAAAACCCCTTTTAACTTTACCAACCCTATTAGAAACCACGTTTTAATTTTAAGTGGAATCTTTCATACACATTATACCATCATGTTACTCGTAATTGATCACCTGGGTGGTTCCTGCTTTAGTCACCAGAAGCCGCGCTGACATTGATTAATGGCAATGTTTGATGGCACGCCGGGGAACATCATCCCATATACTTAACCGCAAACTCCAGCTTCCAACTATTTTAAACCAAAACCCCATTTCCACCAAAAAAAAAAAAAAAAAAAAATCCAACAAAACTCAAAATTTTTCGAAAAAAATTCAAATAAAATTTCCAAAAAAAAAAAAAAAACCGTTATCACGGACCCGTCATTTGACTCCCAGTGTATTTAAAAATTTCCATTTAATTTTTCATTTAATTCCCTTTAAT
>JAQIXU010002023.1:0-13922 GCA_034701245.1 Strigamia transsilvanica | reverse complement strand
AAATTTGCTTTGTTCGCAATTTAATGAAATTTGCTTTGTTCGCAATTTAATGAAATTTGCTTTGTTCGCAATTTAATGAAATTTGCTTTGTTCGCTCGCTCGCTCATTTCGTTTCATGTTTAATTTGTAAATGCATTTGTTAGCGCTCGTTAAGGTTCCTCGCGCTAGTTTATCTAGTGCTGAGCGCCCGAGTTTTCTCGTTTTTCTCGTTATATTTTATTTGTTTCGTTGTACGAGTTGCGTTAATGAATTTTTTGTCGTTCGTATCTAGCAGTTTAATTTTTTTTAAATAAATTTTGATTTTAGATTTCGCCATTGAAGACCACCACTGGACTACAGAATTTTATAATTTAATGTTTTTATAATACAAATTTATAAGTTTTTATTTGTAATATTTGCTCAAATTTATTTGTAATATTTTTAAAGTCTTTTGAATAAAGTTTTTTTTTAAATTGAAAAAAATTATTCTATCTCCTTTTCTGCACAAAAAAGCATTCTAACTCCAAACGTAAATAATAAAAATCATCTTTATTCATTCATAAAATACACAGGAAGATATAAATTTTTCACAAAATGAAGATAGGCTGAAACGGGGCGTCTAGCATTTATAAAATCCACGAGCGGGACGACCGAAAAGCAACACTTCAACTCGTCTTTATCGCGTCTCGAGTGTTCAAGAACGCGATGCAGTATTTCCAAAGTTAAAAACTTAGGAAACGGCGCACCGCATTCCCAAACACCCGACACACAATACAGACGAGACAAAGTGTTACCCTTCGGTCGTCCCGCTCGTGGATTAAATATTCCTGGCACGAACCTGAAACAAAAAGAAAATGAGAAAAAAAGTGGAATAAAAAGTCAAAAATTAAACATGAAATTACCAGTCGTCCGTGTGACAACGAAACTGAAACGCCCGTTGGATAAATCTGAAAGTAGAAATAAATTTGAAAGGAATTAAACGCCAATAAAAGAAAAAGAAAAGATAAAGTGTTAAATTAGAAGACAAGAAAAGTACACAACTCACCTAAACTAGACGTGGAACTCAACGTGGCTCCGTCGCAAAGACCAAGTCACTAATGGCCAAAGTGCAAACGATATAATGCAATGCGAGAAAACCAACGCACACTAATTAGCATAGCCAATCAAACGACACGATGGAAAATTCCAAGAAAGAGCGCCGGAAAAAGATCAACTTCCTGCTCACTGTTGACATCTGGTGCACGAACCCTCCAACATCCTAATGAATGAAGCGTCGTCATCAATTCTGATTCAGTTAGTGCACCAATCACACAACACGGTGGAAACATGAAAACTTCCAGAAACGAGCGCGTGAGACTCGCGGGAAGAAGACAGTTTTCTTCCCATAATGCAATCTTATTCTGGCACCAAAACGGTGGCGACATCTTTTACCCTCCGTAGTCTAGTGAAGTTTTCGATATCGACACCAGTTAGCGCGGTTGAAAAATAAAATGGCCGGTTGAATAAATGAAAGTTATTTCGTATTTTTGTTGTTTTCATCGCGAAATAAATTTGGAAAAAAATCTCGAATCACACACTTTTTATCATACATATTTATATCTTTTTTTTACGTCAAAGATTACAGACAAAAATAAAGAAAAAACTTGACAAAAATATTAAAAACCTAAACACATTTCGTCACAACCTTTTACGAGCACGAAGTCCTTCGAATTAACAACCACTACGTAGCACCGTACAAATGAATAATATTTGTCAAAAACAAACGATTTATTATTAAAGAAAACAAAAAAAAAAACAGAAAAATCAATTTTGTGCCGGAGTGTAAACGTGTAATGTAACCAATAAAACGAGAATCGGCAAAATCCTCCATCTTGAGTGATGTAAAAATAGCAAAAATCTCGAGTTAACTCTCCATTTGTTTCGTTTTTAATTAAAAAACAAGGTCGAAAACAAATCAATCGATCAACCTCAGCAATTATTCAAACATTTCCGTGATTATTTGTCAATTATTTCGCAATTGAAAGCAGAAAAACGAAGAAAAACGAAGAAAAAACGAAGAAAAAACACACGTCGTTTAATCACGACTGCTTGCAAGTGCTCAGTTTGCGTACATTCATGCAACTCGTCGATTTCTTGTGTTTCTTGTCGATTGTTGATGTTTTTTCACGCTCTGTTGTGTTGTTTGCATTGGCGTCCAGGAGCTGTTGTTGCTCTGCGGCGAAAAAGAAAGAAAAGAAAAGCAAAAATAAAAATAAAAATCATTCAATTTTATTATTTGTTTTTGTTGGATTAATTAATTGATTAATTAATTTCGATTAACAACCATTGAGTTGACGTTCGGTGATGAATTCTTCTTCGCTCTCGTCGATGAAGCCGTAGTGGAGGTTTTCCAGGTAGGGGATCACGGACATGCTCCTGTATTCGTCGCCGCTCGGACTCGGGGGAATCGAAACGTATTCAAAGTTTTTTGAATGTTTTTTCTTCACCCAACTGTTGGACGAGATTTTTTGTTTTATTTTATTTGGTTTGATTTTTGTGGATTGATTGGAGCGTAGGACGAGGATGATGAGGCAGATGTTCGAAGAGGGTAAAATTTAAGATTTTTAGTTGTAAAAATGGAGATTTGGAACAAAATATGATGTTTTTAAGTGATAATTAGCATGTTTAGACAACAATCTGCAGTTATTAAGCAAAATTTAGTTAAAATTCTGCATTTATAGGTCTAAGTTTGCATATTTTAGCTGATTTTAGGTATTTATAAGCCAAAATTCTGCAGTTTTAAGCCGAAATTATACGTTTATAGGTCAAATTGTGCATGTTTTAACCGAAATTATGTATTTATAAATCAAATTCTGCAGATTTTAGCCGAAATTATGTATTTATAGGTCAAATTCTGCAAATTTTAGCCGAAATTCTGCATGTTTTACAAAAAAAACTGCGTTTATTAATCAAAATTCTGCATATTTTAGCCAAATTTCTGCATTTTTCCATAAAACTTAAATTTTTTTCCCTAAAAACACACAATTACTTAAAATTCTGCATTTTACAAATGTAATTACTGCTAATTTTCATTTTCATTTTTCAAGCCCAAGTTCCACAACTCTTTCCTCGCTCACCCTCGTCCCAGCGCTCGAAAACAAAATCAAAAAATACTCATACTCGTGATGCCGAACGTGTTGCAGACTAAACCTATTGTTTGGTTCCTTTTCTAACATACCTGAATCAAAAAAACATTAAGTTTCATTACACAAAAAGCAAAATAATCAAATAAACCAAAAATTGCAACCTCGTAATAAACCTTCCAACAACGCATCAATATCCTCCGGGGTGCTGAACTCGCCTCGCCCGATGTTCTCGAACAATTTAAAAATGCTTTCACCTTCGAAAGGATATTTCCCCGTGGTGATATTATACCTGAAAAGAAAAAACAAAAACTCAATACAAATTCAAAAATAAATTCGAAAATAAATTCTAAATGAAAACATCACACCATCTGAACTGATTCGTTTATTTCCTTTTTAAATCATTCAATCTTCCTCATTAACTTTTATTTAGTGCAGAGGAAGGGCAGTTGGGGGTCATAAAATAGGTCGTAAAATAACTATTTTATGTGAATTTGAGGTGCAGAGATGGATTTCTAGTGATTAAATTACGTTTAATGTGCGAAAATGATTAATTTTGGTTGCAAAAGTGCAAGTTTTGGTTAGAAAATTCATTTTTGTGTGCGAGAAAAGCCATTTTCGGTTCAAAAAACGCAATTTTCGGTTAATAAAATGTAATTTTCGGTTGAAAAATGCAATTTTTGGTTGATAAAATGCAATTTTCGGTTCGAAAAATGCAATTTTTGGTTGATAAATACAATTTTCCGTTCGAAAAATGCAATTTTCAGTTGAAAAATGCCATTCTTGATTAAAAAATCCTTTATAAATCGAAAAAAATCAAAGATTTCGACCACAAGGGCTGTTTTTAAACGTAAAAACAGCAAAATGCAAATTTCAATCCAAAAATGTTCATAAGTTTTCATTAAATTGCAAAATCTGTTTTAAAAAAACTTAAAAATTAGATAAATTAACGTACAGCGTGACCCCAGACGACCAAACATCGACTTTAAAACCTGAGAAAGAATATAAACCGTTGGCGATTTCGGGAGCTTGAAAAGCGGGAGAACCCTGACTAGTTTGACAAGTGTCGTCTTCGGCGAAATGATCCAATGCCTGCGATAGAATTTTTAAACAAAAAACCAATTAGCAATGATATTTGCGTGGAAATTTCGTATTTACTCGCACGGGCACCTCAGCAACTCCTAAATCGGATATTTTAAGAGTCCCATCCGTTGTGAGTAACAAATTACCAGGTTTGATATCTTTGTGAATTATTCCCTGACTGTGAAGATATTCCAATCCGTCGATAAGTTGGCAAAAATATCTAAACAAATTCAAACAAAATTTAGATAAATATCAAATTAAAACTGTATAAAACGTAGATAATTATTCGCTTTTTGGCCTAAAAATGCCTATTTCGGGGTTCATAACCGAAAAATGTGCTTAAAAGTGTATTATTTCGTCTAAAGTTTGTCTAAAACTGCATCTTGTCGTCTAAAATGTGCTTAAAATGGATTATTTCGTCTAAAATTTGTCTAAAACTGCATTTTTTCGTCTAAAATTTGCCTAAAAATGCATTTTTCGTATAAAATTTGCCTAAAAATGCATTTTTCGTATAAAATTTGCCTAAAAATGCATTTTTTCGTATAAATTTTGCCTAAAAATGCATTTTTTCGTGTATAATGTGCTTAAAAGGCATTATTTCGTCGAAAATTTGCCTAAAAATGCGTTTTCGTCGAAAATTTGCTTAAAAATGCATTTTTTAGTCTAAAATGTACTTAAAATGGATTATTTCGCCAAAAATTTGCCTAAAATGCGTTTTTTCGTCTAAAATGTGCCTACAAAACACATATTTGGATACAAAAAAGAAATTTTTATACAAAATATTCCATTTTAAAAGTTAGAAGTGCATTTTTTTAAACTTATAAATGCAATTTTTCGCCTAAAATGAACCATTTGCGTGTCCATAATCACATTTCTGGTCAAACGTGTATGCAGACAATGCATTTCCGCCCGTACAAAAGCATTTTTGGACCCAAAACGTTCCAAAACCACAGTTATTACACTAAAAAGTGCATTTCAATACCCATGCGCTTGCCAAATCGGGAACTTGTTATTCGGGGTGCTTTCGAGCAAATCTTGTAATCCACCAACGCAATACTCCATCACAATATACAACTTCTGCTTCTCTTCATTCGACATAACATTCACCAACTGGATCACATTCTTGTGACTAAGCCTCTTCAAAAGCCGAATTTCCCTAAAAAAATAAAAAAAACCAAAAATTAAAAATCAAAAATTAAATTTCCTAATTTTTCTCAATTTTTCCGATTTTTTCCCGATTTTTTCCGATTTTTTCCGATTTTACCTTTGGACATTTTGTTCTCCGTTCGGTATCCTCCTTAATTTGCGTTTTTTAAATATTTTAACAGCCAATCTGCGCAGTGTCTCCGAGTCGAGAACTTCCTTGACTTTTCCGTACGATCCCTCGCCCAATAAATCGCCCATCAAATATCTGCCGATCATTTTCGCCTTTTTCCTGCGCGGTTGATAAATGATCTGGTCCGACTCGACCTGGTAGAAGTTGATCGGCTCCTCCTCGTCGTCCATGTCCAGGTTGAAGCAGTTGGCATTGTTCAGCGCTTCGCCCAAATACTCGCCGTCCGATTTCTTGTGCAGTTCACCTCCCGGCGCCGAGTCCGATTCGCCCATTTCATCACTAATTACACACAAAAGTTCCTCGCAAGGCATCAAGAAGAATCGTCGCCATCACACTTGCCAGCCATTTTGCTTTCTCTCGCCAGAGCGGATGCCGATGCTTTTCGTCTAAAACCTGTCGGGCTCCCTCCTCTTATTTTCAATATTTTCATTTCATTTTCATGGATTTTATGAATTCGATAATTTTTACATTTTTACAAATGTTATATAAGTATTTTGTTTGGTTTTTTAAAGATTAGAATTGGATTTGGATTTTTTTTTTGGCGGAGAGTCGGACGGGGTTTAGATGGCGACGGTGCCGCCATGATTGTGGGAACGGCGAACTGTTTACAGTGGGTCAACGACCTTTGAATTATTAACGCACAAGTATTAAAAATCCATGATGTCATTTATTTTCAACGTGTTATCTCATTGCAACTCGATAAATTTGATAATATTTCATTTTTTAATGCGTAGTAAATTGAATAATACATTTCTACACGAATACTGATCGAGTTATCGTTCTATAAGCGTTTTAGATAGTTAAAGATAGTTTTAAATGCAAAAGTAACAATATCGTTTACAATTTCCACGCATTTCGCATCATTAGATCGAAATACGAATCGAGATCGATGGAGGCGCTCACACCGGTGTAATAATCCAAAAACTCGTCTTTTGTCACCTGAAAAAGGGTTTTAATAAAACGATTAAAAAACAGTTTGAAAACGATTAAAATTTGTTAAAAACGCTAAATGATTTTAAAACGTTAACAAATGATTTTCAAAACGTCAAAAAACGATTTAAAAACGTTTAAAAAACGATTTAAAAACGTTTAAAAAACGATTTAAAAACGTTTAAAAAACGATTTAAAAACGTTTAAAAAACGATTTAAAAACGTTAAATGATTTTAAAACGTTAAAAAATGATTTAAAAATGCTAAAAACGTTAAAAAAAAGTTTCAAAAATGATTTAAAAACGGTAAAAATATGATTTAAATACGTTAAAAACGATTTTAAAACGTTAAATGGTTTTAAAACGTTAGAAAACGATTTAAAACGTTAAAAAAAATTATTTAAAAACGTAAAAAATGATTTAAAAACGTTAAAAATGATTTTAAAACGTTAAAAAATGATTTAAGAACGTTAAAAATAATTTTAAAAACGTTAAAAATGATTTAAAAAACATTAAAAATGGTTTTAAAAATATTAAAAATGATTTTAAAAACGTTAAACACCGTTTAAAACGTAAAAAACCGTTTAAAAACATTTTAACATCTTTAAGAACATTGAAAAAACAAAAAGCTAAAAGTCAATTGTAAAAATCGAATATAATCATACAATGCCATCCGTGGAGGCTCCTTTTTCAAAATTCGCCAAAAACTTGGACAAAACTTGGTCCTCGCTTTTCTCCCCATTCATGAACTCGGGATGATGTTTGACGCTGTAAACATTTTTCACATCGTCCAGCGTCACTTGCCCATCTCCGGTTTTATCCATCTTTTTAAACGCTTCATCGATCAATTTTAATCTATTCTCAGACAATGGAGGCTGAAAAATAAAAATTAATACAAAAATCGAATTATTTCCGAGCAAAATCGCAAAATCGAATTTTTAGATACCCGGAGCGCGCGTAAAAATTCCTCGTAACCGACCGATCCGCTTCCGTCGACGTCGAAACGATTAAACGCTTCTTTCAATTCCTCGACACTCATTTCGTCTTTCTTTAAACCGGCTTCGTATATCCCGTTTTGGAATTCGTCCCAATTCAGTTGTTTACTCCCGTCGTCGTCCATTCGACGAAATTCGCTAAAAAAAATGAAAAAATGAAAAAATTTAATTTTTCTTAATTTTTATTCAACAAAATGATTCACAACGACGTTCTCAAGTCGTTACATGACCAAAACGGAAATGATTCATCGTTTTATGTCATATTTTAATGTTTTACGCCTCGTAAATTCCGATCCCATTTCTAGATAAACAGCGCCACAAAATGGACGCCCCATAACTCCACCCTGTGCCAACTCACAGCACTAACCAAACCTATAATTAAACGAAACAAACCCAAAAAAAAAAAAAAAAAAAACACTAATAAAACATTCAAAAACCCCAAAATAACTAAATAAATAAATAAATAAATAAATAAAAATCGAAAAAATCAAAGATGGCCGCGCGCGTAATGGCTTAAACCATCAAAAATGACGTCAATATTAATTACCGTCCCAAACCGATGATCCCGGTGGCTCCTCTTGTCAAACATAATAATCGCAGTCTTTCTACGGGGTCTGAGGTCGTTTCGAGTTGTCGTAGCGATTTTTCGCGTAGTTGTTTGTCTGCGCGGGAGTTGGCCGACTGTGGACGAAACATGCCGGTCGTCTCGTAGTAGCGGTGCATAAAACTAGGTCGAAATAAGGAAGAAAAACATGCGAAATCAATCCCGTTGTCATGACAACGCCGGATAATAACTGGGCCACTTTGACCACCATTTTTTTTTTTTTTTTTAATGAAAGTTTATTAATTATTATTATTATTATTTTTTGGAATTAAAAATTAATAAAACAAATGGGATTTGTGTTTGATTGATTAATTTACCTCTGGGAGTTGTCGTTTTCCAGGAGCGGCCTTGCGACGAGTGGTTAATAAGTTGGTGTTGAAGTGAGTCAGTCGGTTGTTATGGCAACCAAACACCAAAATGGGCGTGCGTTGAATTTCCTTTTTTTATTTTATTTTTATCTTTTTATATCGATGCATTTCTTTACACTCTTGAATTTAACATCCGTTTTACGATTTCCATTAGATTTTATCGCAATAACATCATAGATCGAGCGTAAATTAAAGCATAAACAAGAAAAATATAAAATTTCGGGTTTTATAAATTCCGGGATGACGTCATAATTTCTCGCACGCAATCCCATCATATCCGCAGCAATAGAAATTAATCGTCGTGATGTAATTTATTTTTACAACAACTGTGTTCTAAGTAATGATTATTTTTCAAATCGTAACAGAATTGCGCACTGTATTGCGCACATATTTCCGCAGTGGTGGTGTCCTCCTGTGGCAATTCGGGGCAACACGCGGCCGAGGTAAATCCTAACGTCGCCACTAGATGGCAGATTGCCTCGTTGTAATCGGTGCATTGTGATTGGTCGGTAGGGGATTGCGTCGTTGTTGGGAATGTGTTCAAAATGTGATATTGGTGGCAACATTTCTTCAGATGGTTGACTTTGTCGCATTTGTTTTGGGTATAAGAGCGACATCTGGTGGCAGAATTTTCAAGGCGACAACATTGCTTCATTAATCTGAATCGTGGTCTCCAATCGCTGCAGAAACGTCGAGTCAATCGTGGACATGTTTTGTTTCTGCCCTGTATTTCCACAGTGATTTGTTCTGTGGTTAACAGTTCGGTTTCGGTTTCTGCTGATTCGACCTCGGTTTCAGGTTCTCTGTTAAGCATCATTTCGTCTCTTTTCTGTTGGGTGTGGTGATGTTGGGAATTATTTTGGTCATCCGAAGTCTTTAAAACGAAATAAAATTATTAATTCCGACCGTAAATAGATATTTTGTCAGTTGAATCGGCGATCCGCGTGACTGCGGGTTGTATTGGGACTAGATGCAACACCACAGTGTAGCAAAATCATGAACTAAAAGTTAAAAATGCATGGAAATGTGCATTTAGGGGATTCCATGAAAAAAAAAATGAATTTGCAGGCAGAAAAATGTTTTTTTTTATAGGGAATTAATTCATTTTTAGCTTGAAGTATTGCATTTCAGGCTAAATAATGCATTTTCATGTGAAGAGATGCATTTTCAGACAATAAAAATGCATTTTTACATGGTTTTGGTCATACTGCTTACCAATTGCATGCTGAGAGTGGTGTTTGGCTGATCACAAGCGCCACAAGGTTCACTGAAGTATGTGGATATCAATCCTGCTTGTACATACGGTTTACTGAGTAAACTCAATGAGAATGGAATATAATATGCCAATCTGCCACACCTAACAAAAAGCTTAATAATAATAACAAAACTCATAATCTAAATAAGCATTATACCTGTCATAAATGAAAACATCATCTTTTCCACCACCCAAAACATCCCACACTGGTTCCTCATCTGTTTCTTGATAAATTGGAGTGATGTTAACTTGATTTCTCAGCTCTTCAAGCATTGCCAATGCAATAGGATCATTATGGTTGATAATTACAATAGAAAGCTGATTGAGGCCTTGTGACAGATAATGAGTGAATAACTCATCAAACCTGGCAAACAACAGAATAGTTAAAACTCACTCAATTTCATCATTGTGTCTTATTACCTGGCAGCTTGCCACAAACACAACTGTCAAGAAGCCTGTAGCAAAACAACCACAGTGACATTGCCATTATGTTGGGCCATCAAATCTTGACCTTCTACTGTCCATTTTGGTGGTGGTTGGCAATGGATTGTTGAATTCTCATTGGGAATGTCTCCAAAGACCCCAGGGAGTATTTGCACAACCAAAAAGAGAAGATGAAGTAGCAATGGCCACTTCATTTCAGTTATAGTGGTCTTCATGACCACTTACCTCCTGGTTGGACAATACTGTAGAGTACTGTAAGCTTACCTAGATTTTCAAAGCTTCAGCTCAGGGTTTTAGTGTATGGTGAAATAAATGTTTTGGATTCAGTTTACCAATCCTTGGACTTGTATCTTTGTCCAGCTGATAAGCAATTAGCAAATGCAATGTAATATGTACAGTTGGTGCCTGGTAACTTAAAGCTAAATTCATTTTGCAGTATTAAGGTTACTATTAGGTGTAATAATGCTAAAATAAAGTGAATTAACAATAATCTCAATAACAAGAGTAATTAAGAGCTTGGTGCTGAAATTTATGCATTGATGTTGATTTTATTTCAGTTGGTGCCATGACCAGGATTTGGTGCCATGACCAGGATTTGAATCTGTTGTATCAGTATCTGTGGCACTTGGGGGTAACTAAGATGATTTCTGATAAAACCAGATAAAACTGGATAAATTTCAACATTTATTTTTATATATTTATATATATACATATGTATAATATACATGGATATCCAAGTTTATTACTTATTATTCTTCAAAAATGCATATTCTGGGTATTAGTCAACAAATGGTGTGAAAAACAAAACAAACAAACAAACAAACAAAAACTTCTTTGGTGCAGCCATAACAAAACAAAACAAAAGAGATAATTGGCCAAAAATAAGAATTGTCATTTAGTGAAATAAAGTTTTTAAAAAAAATCGGTTCCAAAATGTCCAGACCTTAATTTTATGTTTCCACACAAAGACTAGGATTTCCAAACAAAAACGAAGACACGGAGATTAATAGCGAAACATGATCGATCGATTAATTTGGCACGAAACAAAAAGCGAAACAATTTTGAGCAAAATTTAGACAAATCTTGGTGGACGCTGCTTTAACTTGACGTCATCCAAAGTAGCTTTCGCAAACACGTTACTGTCGCTGGATACGCGATGCAACGGCGGAGACAACGAATGACTGGCCCTCGTCTTCATCAAAGACAAGTCGTGATCGAGTAATGGGGATGAGCAAGATTCGGAGGATTTGGTCGAAGCCGTCGAATAAGCGGGCGAATGTCGTTGGTGCCTCGTTGCCGCACGAAGCAGACTGTTCCTCGTTCCCAATTCGCTCGCCACCAACGACTGATCCGCATTTGCATCTGCACTTATACACCTGGAATGGCGCTTTTTCGTCGGATCGTCGTAGTTGGCGAAATTCGTTGAGCGTGAATAAGCCAGCGCAGGCCCCAAGCGAATGTGTTTGTACGGCTCCTGAGATAAATATGGAGACATATATTCGCTTAGTGTCGGCGAGTGGCGCGAACACGTAATGCCCAGAACATCCACTAAAAATTAAAAAGAGAAAATTATTAAATGCTTATTCCGGCGATAGCGGATACAATGAACTATAAGACTACAACTAGCCCAAATTCATTAATCTTGTGGTTGAGGTGCCACAGAAGGAGGGTTCAAAACTTCATGAAAGTTATTATTTATTTCTTACGCGAAAGAAATGAAAGTAATTATTGCTCATCATCACTTAAGTCATCAACGACAAGGCCATCCTCATCGTCTCCCATGATTACTTCAGCCACCGCGATATCACTAGAAGAGTAGAAAGACTCTAAATTGCCAAATAGTTCTTGAACAGATGCCAAGAAGGCATCAACGTGTACCAATTCTTGGCCGGTTCTGGACCAGAAGGCAAATATATGTCATTTCTTTCATTTCTTTCCGTAAGAAATTATTGAAATATTTCGTGTCATTTAAAACCCTGCACAGAAGGCCGAAGACATCCTATTCAGTTCTCAGCCCAATGAAGAAAGAATCTATATACATCAGAGAAGTTTTACCTGACTCAGACATACACATGTCTGCCTTCAGCCATTTCCTAATAATCAAGATGGCTGCTTATTTATTTCATCTCTTGGCCAACCTCCACCAGGAGGAAAGATAGCTCTATTGCTTTAGATATTTTTTTAGATCGTTAATTAAATAAGTCTCTAAACTTTCAAAGCCGTAAGTTATTATAATTTAATTTTTAGGGGATTTAAAACTATAATTTTTTTAAACGTTATGCGGAGCCCTTTGAGGTAGCTCGCGGAACCCTAGGGCTCCGCGGAGCACACTTTGAGAATGGCTGCACTACGCCAATTTCACACCAACAAAGACCTAAATAAAGAAAATAAGAAAAACCCGTACATTCATCCATAGAAGATGTAGTTGATGGAATCGACGAAACCGGCGACGGTTGAAGCGTCGAAGTTGGTACTGGCGACGGCGATACATCGTCTCCGACCTTATCGTCCGAACTCGGCGTTATGGTAACGGGAATCTGAAGAGCGCAAGGCAAGAGACTGTACCTCGGCGAAGGCACTGGATGCTCGTCCGGCGGCACTAAAACTAAACGCGTCTCCACTAAACTGAGTTCGGGCGGCGACTCGTCGACAAAAGGCACATCCACATCTTCCGTCTCGTCCTTCCTGGGAAAATCGCTCGCCACTAAAGTTCGCGGCGCCGCCACCGGACCGACCCGATCCCCTTCGACATGAATGATGATTTTGTCTCCGGATTGTTCTAAATTCAACAGCCGCTCGCCGTTGCAGTCCGGCGAAATGCGATTCAGCCGGGTGTGGCTCGCGTTTCGGCGCGGCGGCGGAAGCGGCACCTCGCCTTCGCCGTCCGTCACGTCGAAGCTAAGAACCGAGGTTCGGTCGTCGTCTTTCGAGGGTGACTTCCGGGGAATGTTTGGCGATAAACCCATCTCCATATTGCTGCCGTTTTCGCCGTTCTCTTCGTTCTCGGCCGAAGGTTCCGCCTCGATCATTTTGTCCAAATCAACGCCAAATAGTTCGTCCGAGTAGACGATGAGCAACTCGACGACCCGAGTTTGGTAAACGGTGTCCACTAATGAGCTGAGCGAAGCACTGCCTTCGCTCGTGCGAAGCAACGTCGGTCCGAACACTATACTCAGATTTCTTGCCGGCATGTTGTTGATTTCGGAGAGCAGCGATATCCGCTTTAAATGGCGGATGATTGCCGCCAAACACTTGTTGTGGCAGGATGGAAGCTTGGCCAAAATGATGTCTAGTTCCTTCATCACTTGTTTGTTTTCAGCAAGATCGACGTCGCGGTTGAGATATTTCTAGGAAGAAAAAGAATAAAGTGTCGGTTAAGGAACCACGAGTGTGTCTTAACTTTATTTATTATTACCTGTGCGAGTTGGATAAAGCTTGGATATAAATTGTAGGTTAGCAGCGGTTCGGGTAGTTGCCGTAAATACAGTTTGAGCACGTTGGCAGTTACGTTCGGATGGATGTCGCTCAAATCGACTAATTCTACGCCGTTCTCGAAACTCTGGCAGAGCTTTTCCACCTTCGACTTAACTCCAGACACACGATAAATACCCTAAAAGAACAAGTGGATAACTCAGCAGTGGCCCGTTTGTGGACCCAAAACTCATTTTTCCAACTAAAAGTTGGTTTTTCAGACCAAAATTTCATTTTTTAGACCAAAATTTCATTTTTCAGACCAAAATTTCATTTTTCAGACCAAAATTTCATTTTTCAGACCAAAATTTCATTTTTCAGACCAAAATTTCATTT
>JAQIXU010002022.1:0-13923 GCA_034701245.1 Strigamia transsilvanica | reverse complement strand
GAATGTTAAATTATGTGCTTACACGGGTTTTATAAGTACCCGACTTGCGTTATGCGCTTATGACGGGAACGAGTGAAACTTTAATGAAGTAAAATAAAATTTAAAAATTATTATTTCAATAGAATTAATTGAATTTATTTAATTAAATAATTAATAAGTATAAATATTTAAAAAGTAAAAAGAAAATCAAAATAAAAGTCAAAAACCAAAAAAATGGACGCACATGTTTTGAAGCGCTTTAATATCAAGGACTCACAACAGCGCTATTGATAGAAATGTTAAAATAATTTTTCTAGAAATTGCCCATTAGTTAAAAAAATATAAAATTTAAACAATAATTAATATAAACGAAGTGCAAACTATATTTCATTATTAATAAAAAAAAAATTCGAAGTAGTCCGGTTTCTGTACTTGTTTGTTTAATTCTCGTTTTAGATGTTATTGCGGACGAATACGTATCAAAATATTATTGTCAGTTTTTCTATCGTGCAAGCCACACAAATTTAATGAAGTAATTCAATAGTTATACACCTAATTTTATACTAAACCACAAACGCTAAATTTTTAGGCTCTTTTTTACGTAAAATTGTCTAACATTTCGAAGGACTTGTTCATTTGCGGAGCGTGACGTCTTGTTGTGCGGCTGGATAGCAAAGAAGATTGCGAAGCTCAATGATCGAAGTTGAGAATATTTCTCTCCTGAAACGTATTCTTTGAAGTCATGTCATCGGAATTATAGTGGTACGTTTACGAGTATATGCTCCGAATGTTAAGATTTTATTTTAAGCTTTTTTAAACGCAATTCCGTTGCTTAAATCGAAATTTGCGTCTTTGTTCGTTGATGCCTGGGATTGGCATTGGGGGTCGAATTTCAATTTTTTCTCTCAACGACGGTCAGATAAAAATTTATTCTGATGACAAAAGACGCGGATGTGTTGCTGGCTATTGATTATTTCACGATATCCACTCGGAATAAGCAAACGTTTGGCTCTGAGCAGCTACATTTCCTTAGACAAGGACGAATTCAATATGGCTGCCTGCTGTAAAGGTAAATTATTAAATGACAAGTTAGGCTTATTCGTCAAGGTGTCGTCCTGAAATTTTAACTTATTGATTAGTTTGCGAGGTGTGTGCTGAACTGTGCTGCTAGTTCTAAAGTCGGGATTGATTAATTAATGAAAAATCGAATCCTTGTTTGGCATTTGGACGAGCATTGGTTTGTCCTTGAATTCAATGTTTTCGCCTAATGAATATGGAAAACATAAACGCGTGTTTTCCTTTTCTATTTATTCTCGTGAACGGCTCAACTAATTTAATACAGATAGATATATTTTCATAATTAAGTTGCTTAGTATTCATTCAACATTTTTTTTATTTATTACAGCACTGTGTGTGTGGCATGAATCACCTTAAGAGTTGCGTCTATGGCCGACCAACCTAAACATCAGCCAGGGGGGTCAAAACGGCAAAACAACAAAAGCTCAGTTGGGGCTCGTTCGCCGATTAGGACAAGGTAATAATGGATATTTTTTAAAAATTTTATTTATTGATTGAACTAATTTTTTTTTAAATTTTTATTTCGTTTAGGTCTTGGGTTCGGCGACACGGTAGTCAGAATTCCGAGGAGCTCTCGAAGAGTTTGCCTATTCCTGAGTTATCGGGTACGAGTAGGAAGCGTGGAGCATCGGTCACTGCCGAAACATCGAGTGGCGCACGAATCAGCAGTACGCAATTGATTGCGGCGAAGAAATTACGGGTCTCTCGATCGCGGAATTCTGTGGCCGCTAACGTCGATAGTACTGGTATTAAAATTAGACACAAAAGTTGATTGCGAGACGTTTTGTTGATTAAAACAAATTTATTTTTCTAGCGAGTGTTGTTAACACGTCATCGTCATCTGACTTACTGTCTGCAACATCAGACATCAGTGATTCGGAGCGATCAAATAGTGTCACTCGCAATAGGAGTGCTCCATTACTGAGTTTACCAAATAAGAAATCATCGAAGCACCGACTGAACCATTCCTCATCGTCGGATACAGCATCTAGCGACAATTTAAGTGCTTCACCCGTGAAACCGAGTGCACCGCCTGAGAGTGAAGATTCAGTTTCATCAAAAAAGCGAGACAACAAATCGGCATTGCCCAATCGGCAGAAACGAAAATCCAGCCGGAATTCAGCTATTAATTTAAGTACACGCATTTCACCGGAGTTGTGCGAAGAGAAGAACGCCGCATCGTCTTCGTCTCCAGCTGTCCGCAGTCGCAATCAAGCTACTGGATCAGCCGCGAAGGAAATTAATTTACAATCGACTTCTACATATAGATTATTGCCAAAAAGGAAACGTATGCAATTTCATTTAATTTAATTAATCTCGTGAATTTTTTTCTTGATTTTTAATGAATAAAATTTACTTTAACTTTTATTTTAGCATCGTCAAAGAGTTCCTTAACATCGCGTAGTAGACGTGACCAAAGCATTCCTGGAACTTCATCGAACGAAAGCAACGCGTATTTCGTTGTTCCAAAAAAGAGAGCACGGATAGAAAACAGTCATTCCAGTGGAACGCAGGCTAATTCATCAGGTAAATTGTGATAAGTGATAAATTCGCATAAATAAATAAGTGAAACGAAATTATCTCTTTTGCATTCCTGGCTGCAACATGCCAGATTAAATTAATCCTAGGCTAGAAAACATTCTTGAAGGTTTTTAATCCCTTTGTTTTATTATTGGTGGGGGGTCTGAACCTAGTTCTTAAAGGGGTTGCTGCGAGCTTAGTGAACCAGTTCGAAGCGTGTTTAACGTTGGAATGGGTCGTTTTTTGCAGGCTCGTCGGGCAAAGGTAGTCGTGGGAAGAAGAGCAGTGCTACTAATTCTACTACACTCTGTTCAGCCCTGCCTGAGCTGCCTACCAGCTCACGGCGGAGCTCGAGAAGCAAGACCACGGGCTCGTGTGCTAGCAGCAGGTACGTTTTTGCATTTATCATTTCAACCTTTGTAGTTGCTTCGATGATTTATCAGCCATTTTAAAAATAGTGTAAATATTGCAAATGGCCGCCAAATGGAAAACCAACGGCTGATTTTGACGGGTTAAATGTTTGTCTGGTTCGTGGAGGCGATAATTTGTAGGGTTCTGGTTTCATCCCCTGATTCCGCCATATTTCGGAAGTTGAATAAGACTTGACGAAATGCCAACATGGGGATAATATTAAAAATCGCTCCTCAGGAAGCAAGTTTTGTATACAATGAAAAACTTGTGCCAAAAATTGGAGCTACAGACGTGTTATTAGCGATAGTTTCACGTGATTTTGTTTTTTTGTTTTTAAAAGGGTTATTCCACTTTTTTTAAGCCTAATTTATTGCGCGAATGTTTCCTGTTGTTTCGTGGGTCGCGGAGCTGGATATAGGGTTCACTTCCAAGTTTATTCCGCTGATTTATATAAAAATATAAAACGACAAAAATTGTTTTTAAAAATTTTTCCTGATTTGAGATTATTTGAGGATAATTTCGAGTAAAGTGTTGATATCGTTAGGCAGTTGTGGATAATTGGATACGTAAACCTCGAGATATTTATCCGTTATCGTTGTTTTTCACCCTCCCTATAATTTTTTCAAAGGCCGTTTGCAATTTGCTGTGGAGGTTGCTTTCTCTCCCTGAATCAATTGGTCGTAAGTGGACCATTCCAGTTTTATTTATTTTTTTTTTTACTTGGTCGTTCTTGGATCTTGTTTGGCTAGCATGATCAATCGTGCATGTGTTGGTGGTGCTGTGAACTCATTCTCTCCCAAGTGAATCCATGACGTTCATTTGGTGTTTCGACTAAGTTGTTTGCAGTTCTATTTGGTTTTCTTATATTTAAAAAAAAAAAAAAGTTTTGCTTCTCAAATTTCTACATTTGTCACTAGCGGGTATGTTTTTCCAAGAGTTTAGCAATCGTTATCAGGAATGGAGGTAAGAAACACACGAAGAAACAAAGAAAGTCGGTTAATGGTTGATTTTTCGCTTTTTAAAGTGTTTTGTTGTTGGTTTTCTTTGCTAATTTGGTTCCATCTGGAATGTCGAAAGTTTTGTAAAGATACATTATTTAAAAAAGACAGAGAAAAAAAAGTTTCTTCGACGCAAAAATAAAACTACTGAAGGTCATTGAAGTAACTCGAGTGTCTTTTAAAGTTATTTTCGGTTTTACATTTGAATTTAAATTTAAAAAAATTTTGATTTTTAATTTAATTTTTATTTTTGTTTCTAATAGCAGTCGGCGTTCCTCCCGGGTAGGAAAATTTCCCCTGGCAAGCCCTGGCAGCTCGGGCTTTGGAGGGACGAGCCGACCTTCGACCTCTGGTGCCATGTCTAGTCAGGACTCCGGACAGGATGTTTCCCCTAATGCGGCTGTTGTCACCGGGTCATCAGCTGAAGATGGGGCCCATGGGGCTACAGGTGAATTTATTTTTTTATTTTTTTTATTTAATTACTTTTTTATTAGAAATTTATTGTTTAGTGAAAATTCGAGTGTTTGCAGAATTGATAGTAAATTGAGTTCGTGGAATTTAATCGAACGATGAGTCAATAAATGTTTTTTTTTTAGAATTATGATAAATTTGTGAGGAATTGTTTTCGTCATACCCGTTAGTTCGGACGGAAAGCTGTTTTATCTGGTTAGTTGTTGACCTTCAGTTGGCTACAGGGAAGGCAGTGAACTCGAAACATTCGGCTGGGTTTGTTCTGCCAACAAGTTTTATTGTTGAAAATATTGCGGGCATAATGCCAAGATTGAACATTAAAATCAAAAATGATTTTTACTGTTTTTTTTTTCCTCTTCTGAATAAGTGTTTTTATTGCGCAAAGGGTTTTGCAAACAATCGGGAAACACAAATAATGATGCAAATGATTAGATGAAAACGTCAAGTAGATAAATGAATTGATTTTAATTAAGCAGTATTATGTTCGTTACGTTAGCAGTGATGAAATGTTAATAAGCTAAATTAATTACCGTGTTGAAATAACAACTACCGTACTAGCTTTACCGGATTCTGAGCTAAACACGGAACAATACTGCTGCGATGGGAATGAATTTGTTTTTAATTTTATTTAATTTATTTTTATTTATTTGTTTTAATTCGTAGCCTCTGGTTCGACCGGCGGAGCTTCGGCAATGGTAACGTCAGGTGACAGTGAATCAGACGACAATGAAATGGGTCGATTGCAAGCTCTGCTGGAAGCACGCGGCCTTCCACCTCATTTATTCGGTGCCTTGGGACCACGAATGCAACACCTGCTGCACCGATCTATGGGCAACAGCACAAGTGATTTAGTCGATTTTGCTGTAAATAATTTTTATTAACGAATTGATTTGCAGGCAATAAAGCTCAGCAACTTTTGCAAGGTCTGCAAGCTAGCGGCGACGAAGGTCAGCAACTGCAGGCCGTGATTGAAATGTGCCAATTGCTCGTCATGGGTAATGAAGACACGTTGGCTGGTTTTCCCGTTAAACAAGTCGTGCCTGCTCTCATTACACTTCTATCTATGGAACATAATTTTGATATGGTAATAACCATCAATTGTTTATGATTGTTGTTTACCGTGACTAACGCGTGATTCTTTAAACAGATGAATCATGCGTGTAGGGCTTTAACTTACATGATGGAAGCTTTGCCCAGATCGTCGGCCGTAGTTGTTGATGCAGTGCCTGTATTTTTAGAGAAATTGCAGGTAATCCAATGCATGGATGTTGCCGAGCAGTCGCTGACTGCGTTGGAAATGCTGTCTCGAAGGCACAGTAAAGCCATTCTGCAAGCGGTAAGCGGAATATTTTGATTTGGGATTTAGTGATTAATGTTTATTTTTTAATTTTCTAGCATGGAGTTCAAGCGTGCTTAACCTATTTAGATTTCTTCTCCATAAATGCTCAGCGAGCGGCTTTAGCGGTGACAGCAAACGCTTGTCAGAACATCGGTGCGGATGAATTCCATTTTGTTGCCAATTCTTTGCCCCTACTTAGTGCCAGATTGACTCATCAGGATAAGAAATCTGTAGAAAGTGTTTGTTTATGCTTTTCCCGATTGGTCGATAACTACCAGCAAGATCCGAAGGTGCTGCAGGAAATTGCTAGCCATCGATTACTAAACAATGTGCAACAACTGGTAATGGTTTGGCGTCAAAGATGGAAGTTAACTAAGAGATGGACTAATTTATTTATTTATTTTAGCTGGTTGTTTCTCCTCCAGTTGTCAGTACTGGCACATTCATAATGGTCATACGCATGTTGTCGTTAATGTGTGCCAAGTGTCCGGAGTTGGCTGTAAAACTGCTCAAACAAAGTATAATGCCCCAGAAGAGAATGATAATTGTGAATGACATTTTCTTTTTGATTAGATATTGCAGATACGTTGTGTTACTTGCTCATGGGGTCTTCGGAAACGAGTAAGGAAGAAGTGGAACTAGTATCGAGGAGCCCGCAGGAACTTTACGAAATCACATCTTTAATTGGGTAAGTTTGTTGAACACTCGGTTTAATCTAATCGGGGTTACAATGGAGTGAATTTGCGTAGGGAATTGATGCCTCGACTTCCCACTGATGGTATATTTCAAGTCGATAGTATGTTAAGTAAGCCGCTGGCACCTCTTCAAGATGCGGTCATCTGGCAATGGAGAGATGATAGGGGCTTATGGCATCCATACACGAGCATCGATAGCAAGATAATCGAGGTAAGAGGGTTTCGGTGCACATGTGTTTGCAGTATAGAAACGTTTATTTGCTAGGCTGCTCACCAATCTGGTGAAGACGAAATCAGCTTTTCTACAATGGGCCGAACCTATACAATTGATTTCAATTCCATGCAGCAAATCAATGAGGACACCGGTACAATGAGGCCTGTACAAAGGCGAGTCAATCATCTTGGAGTTAGTTCTGGTAATAATAATAACAATAAAATAAAATGGTGATGGAAAATGTTTGATTAAATGTTTGGTTTTTGTTTTGTAGTATCAAATTCCAGTTTACGGAGTAACGATTCTCGAATAGACTGTTTGCAAGACGATAGGGAATTGGCAATATCGTTTATAAAATCATTGTTTGCAGTTTTATATGAGGTTTACAGCTCATCTGTGAGTTCGAATTGTGTCAAGCGTATCGCGAGCTTATTTTTGTATCTTCCAACAGGCTGGTCCAGCAGTTAGGCATAAATGCTTGCGAGCACTTTTGAGAATGGTATTCTTTGCTAATTCAGAACTTCTAAAAGATGTATTGAAGAATCAGCAAGTATCAAGTCACATTGCTGCCATGATGTCATCTCACGATTTAAAGATTGTAGTAGGCGCCCTGCAATTAGCCGACATTTTGATGCAAAAGTTACCCGATATCTTTGGAGTCTACTTTCGGCGAGAAGGTAACAACTAGCAATTAGCAATGCTCATCATTTAACACGATTTAATAACGAATTTTTTTTTAAATTTTTAAATTTAGGAGTAATGCATCAAATCAAACAATTAACTAATCCCGATATTCCTTTGGGAGTGTCGCCACCTAAGGACCAGCAACCGGGTCCCTCGTCGTGTAAAGAAACGCTGTCTAATAGTATATCGTATTCCGGCTTTGGGAGCGCGAACAGCCTTTTGTTAACTAGTCCTTCTTCCCCCGATCATCGTCGAAGTCCAGAGGAAGATCATCCCAGTGGGAGTCCGTCACAGCTGTGAGTTTTGAATGGTAAGAATGATGTGTTGGTAAATTAAATAATTATTTTTTTCTCTTGATAAGACGTCTGAGTGATGTGTTGAAACGAAAACGAAACCCAAAACGAAATATGACCACGCCGGTGCGCAAAGCAAGGGCCGATGATGATGCTCGAGATTTTTTTAATAATGGCAAAGCATCTACCCAAACTTCGGCTTTGACAGCGGGTCGTTCAACTCCGACTTACCGAAGCAACAAATCGTCCAGTTCCAGTTCGAAAACTTCTTTCTTGCAAAATTTGAATCCAGCGCGATGGGGCCGAACATCGTCGAGTAATTCTTCAATATTGGATAGAGGATTACCAAAAGTAAAGAAATTTTTGGTAAAAATGATGTAATATGATGATTATTTTGTTTGAATTGAATTCTAGGAGCCAGTATTACATAAGTCAAGCAGCAATAGCAATTTAGCTGGTAACAAAGAAAAGGTTAAGACGTGGATACGAGATCAAGCCAGCAAGTTTGCTGAGCAGTACTTCAGCGTTGACAACAATGGCGCTTCTCATCCAGCATTGAATGTACTCAATAAGTTGACCACTGCGATTGATCAACTGGAAAATGAGGTTAGTTTTTGGACTGATTTTTAAATTTAAAACAAAAAAAATCCTCTTTCATGCTTTGAAGTTAATCGCTTGACTTTAAAGTTTCCATGCGAGGATGAAATTAAAATAGTACGTAATCAGAAAACGAGATTCATTACTTGTGCTTCTTGATGAATTCAACGTTACAAATATTAATTTTTAAATTAATTTGCTTGTTTGCATTTGGTATTAATAAAATGGAATTTTTCGTAGGTGGACTGCGGGTTAGTCGCGCTACAAGAGATACGTTCGGTTGTAATAGCGAGCGATATATCGCCGTTTGAAGTCATCCACAGTGGCTTAGTGAGCAAAATGCTCAAGTATTTGACAACCACAAGTGCAGGAGATAAGGAAATGCGAAATAACAGACTTCGAATGTTTCTGCACGTCTTCCTCGCTTGTCCGGTAAGTTTGCGATTATTCTTTTTGGATTTGTTAATCCCTTCCGCCATATTTGGAGCTTTTTTTTATGAAGTTTCAAATGCCAGTAGTAGGGATGAAATTAAAATTGCTCCTCAGGAAGCAAATTTCTGCATATAATGGAAAATTTGTGCCAAATTTGGAGCTACATTTATTTGTTTTCGAAATGTTTACATTTTTTTATTTTTATTTATTTATTTATTTATTTTTAAAGTTGGAGAAATGCTCAGGGGACAAATTGGTGTGTCCGGAATCCGCATCGTTGTCGGCATTAATATCAAAACTGAACGGTTGTGTGAACCAACTCGAGCAGTTTCCAGTGAAGGTGCATGATCTACATGGTGGGAGCAGCAGCCGAAGTGGAACGAGTGCCCTGAAGTTTTTCAACACTCACCAGTTGAAGGTATCGATCACTTTATTTTTCGACTTCGAATGAAATTTTTTTTAATCTTTAATTTTTTTTTTTAAGTGTAATTTGCAACGGCATCCGGATTGCAGCAATCTTCGACAATGGAAAGGCGGACCCGTGAAAATCGACCCATTAGCTTTAGTCCAGGCAATCGAACGCTATTTAGTTATTCGCGGATACGGACGCGTTCGAGTAATTTAATTCGATGCGCTGCATTGATCATCAATTAATAATTATTTTTTTGTTCAAGGATGATGACGACGATGGCACAGACGATGATAATTCGGACGAAGATATCGATGATACAATGGTAAGTTTGACAAACTAAATTTCATCTATCCCCAGCCACGTTTGTGACTTTCTACGAGTTCATAAATGCCATTCTGGGGATGACATTAAAAACGCTCTTAAGGAAGCAAATTTTCAATCAAATGGACAAATTTGTGCTGACAAATGGAGCCACAGACATTTCCCAAATCCGGAAATTTGGTTTATTCATTCGTGTTTTCCGTCATTGCAGGCAGCTGTAATCATCAGTCAAGGCCAAGCACGGCATAAATTGCAATTTCTTATCGGCAATCACGTATTGCCTTACAACATGACCGTGTATCAGGCTATCAAGCAGTACGGCTCAAATCAGAACTCGGACGGACACGAAACGGACACCGATTCGGAGAACCCGATGAGCCACGCTAGCGTGTGGGTGCAAACGCACACAATTTGGTATCGTCCAATGCCGGAAAACGAAAGCGGGACTAACGCTGCAGCTTCGGCGTCGTCATCGAATAGCTGTTTAGGCAACGGTCTGGCCTCGACTCTGACTAGTCGGAAAGGAAAAAGCTCAAATGGTAGCAAGATTTCTCCGAAGAAAAAGGGAGATGAAGTTTGGAACGAAGGAATTGTGCCCGAAGTTGGCTCGCCCTTAACGTCGTACCTTGTTTCCGCGCTGCCTGAATCTGTCACCGTCCAGGACGCTTCCCTGGAAGTGATCAATTTACTCAGGGTTCTCCATGCTCTAAATCGATATTGGGGTACTCTTCATGATGTACGTGTCGATCGATTTTTGTATCATTTCTTTATTTTTTTTAAACTATTTTTTTACTTTGTTAATTTTAACAGTTGAGCACTTACTCACCCGTTCTTTCTACGCAAGAATTTATAAATACGAAATTAACAGCCAAAGCTAATCGTCAGCTTCAAGATCCTCTAGTCATTATGACTGGCAACTTGCCTACTTGGCTTTTTCAGATCGCTTATGTTTGGTAAGGAGTGGAGTTTTGAGGTAATTAATTGAACACCATTAATGTGTCGATTATTTGTTCCAGTCCGTTTCTTTTTCCTTTTGACACTCGGCAAATGTTATTCTATGCAACTTCTTTCGACCGTGATCGTGCCATGCAACATTTAATAGATACTGTGCCCGAACTGAGCAGTTCGGACAGTAGCGAACGTGTAACTCCTCGCCTAGACAGGAGAAAGGTAATGATTTAAATCGACTCGGTTTTTGGAATTTTCACGTAACTTAATTTGTTGTTTTAGAGAACCGTGTCGAGAGACGAGTTGTTGAAGCAAGCAGAAAGTGTGATGCAAGATTTGGGTAGTTCAAGGGCTTTATTGGAAGTGCAATACGAAAACGAGGTGAATTGAATTTAACGAATCAATTGGTTGATGTTTTGTTTACATTTTATCGATCGTTTTCAGGTGGGAACTGGTTTGGGTCCAACGTTAGAATTTTATGCTCTGGTATCTCAAGAATTACAGAGAGCCGATTTAGAACTATGGCGTGGAGAGACGGTGCAATTAAGAGGTATTAATTAAGGTGATTGTCATTGATGGTTTGTTTATTGTGGTGTTGATGTTGTAGAGAACGGAGGCGAATATACTTTCGGTGCGAATGGGCTTTTCCCCGCACCTTTAGCTCGTAACACCAAAGTGGGTTATGTTACGAAAATACGAAATAAATTTAAGTTTGTGGGAAAGTTTATGGCGAAAGCGTTGATGGATTCGAGAATGGTAAAATTAAAAATTAACAATTGGGTTGTTTCTAATTGGTCATTGCATTGCAGTTGGACTTGCCAATGAGCTTGACCTTCTACCGTTGGATTTTGGGTCAAGAAGCAAATTTGTCTTCAACCGATCTATGTTATTTAGCACCTGCTGTAGCGCGTAATGTATATAAAATGGAGAATTTGATTGCGAAGAAAAAGCAGATTGTGCAAGGAAGTGGAGGAACCATTAAGGATCGTCTGGAAAATTTGACGTTGGACGGTTGTCCCATCGAGGATTTAGAATTAGATTTTACACTGCCTGGTTATCCGAATTTCGAACTTCGAAAGGGTGGCAAGGACATTGTTGTTACTATTCACAATTTAGAAGATTATGTAAAGGTAAATTCTTTATTTTATTTAAAAAAAAATTTTTTTTATTCATATTGTTTTGTTTGTAGTTGGTTGTCTATTGGACACTACACGCTGGAGTGAGCAGACAGTTTGAATCTTTTCGTGAAGGTTTCGAATCTGTGTTTCCTTTGTCGCATTTACAAATGTTCTATCCTGAAGAGGTAATGGCGATTGAGGGTTTTTATGAAGTGTATGTTTAAACGTTTTGTTTGTTGCAGTTGGAACAATTATTCTGTGGTTGTTCTTCGCAATCGTGGGATGCTAAAAGTTTAATAGATTGTTGTCGTCCGGATCATGGTTACAACCACGACAGTCGAGCTGTGAAATTTCTCTTTGAGATTCTTAGTGGTTACAATAAGGAAGATCAACGTCAGTTCTTGCAATTCGTTACCGGTTCGCCTCGGCTACCTGTCGGAGGTTTGTAGTGATTCGATTTGTTTTCGGTCGCTGTACGTGACTTAATAAATTTTATTATTTTTTTAGGTTTTAAAAGTTTATCTCCACCGTTGACTGTAGTGCGTAAAACGTTCGAATCTACGGACAATGTAGATGATTTTCTTCCGTCTGTGATGACGTGTGTGAATTATTTAAAACTGCCCGATTATTCGTGCATAGAAGTGATGAAAAGCAAACTGAAAATGGCTGCTCAGGAAGGACAACAGTCGTTTCACTTATCCTAGTGTTCACGAAATGAATTCCTGCTCATACGTGACTTGTTTTGCATTTCGTTGGGGACTCTCATCCTGAGTGGTCTGTGATTATAGATACAGAAAAAGTGTTGTACGCAAATCAGCTGACGTATAGTGCACCGATACGTTTTGCAATTGCCTAGCAAAGTGGTGTGACTTAACAAGGGAAATTCCAACTAATTTATTTAGCATGGTTGTTTAAGCGACGCAAATATCTACTCTCTGCGGTTTATTTGCGTTTTAATTTGTTTTTAAAGTCGAGTGAATATTTTTCTTTTCTCGTGAAGAGTTCCGCGTACGTTTAATCTAATTCGTTTGTTTTTCTAGTTTGGTGATTTTTATTATGTTTTTGTTTATTTTAAATTTTGAGGTATAATTATTAGAATGATGCTAGTTAAATTTTGATATTTTATTTGTGGAACGTTGATTTTCTTTTTCATTCCCTTGTGTATACTCACCTATGCAAAACGTTGTTTCTAACAAGTGGGAGCAGCAAGTTTAAAAGTTGAATTGAACGGACTAAAAAAAATTTAGCAAATAAACATAGTGATCGTTTTCGAATTGCCATCTTTTATTAATTTCTTACATGTAATCAAATTTTGGAAGCTTTCCTCCGTCTTTCATTGTTTTGAGAAATTTGGCGCTTCGTGCAGGCACCCAGCTCGATCCTATTTTGAGCTGGCCCTGTGTATGGGATTTTCAATAATAATTCCAGTCACGTTTTTACGAAGGAAATGTTCACCGCGGTTTCGTCGTGCTTCTTGAAGTCGAAAATTGATGGAATCCACCTCGAGATCCAATTCAGCGCCGTCGACTTGGGTTGAATGTTGCCTGTTGCACTTAGGGAAAACAAGTTGGGACGAATCTCAAACACTAATAAAAATTCAAATTTTATGACGGTATTTATTATTGAAATCTTCCAAAATCTGCTTAAAATTTTATTGAAATGTCAATCAAAATCATTTGTGTCCATCCAGCTGACGGAACTAGTTCCGTTAATCAGTAATTGTCGTCACCACAGATCAGTTTTAGTTACACTTTCATAATGTCGTCTGCTTTTGTATCTAATTAAATTTAAGTATCTAAGATACTTCGATACCCTAAGCTAATTCGTTGGAGAAAAAGCTTTGATAACACAAGGCGGCAAATCGTTCTGGTGTGAAGGAAATTACTCCGCTGAGGTGAAAGATTATCTTTTTTGTTTGTGTTTTTGTTTTGTGAGGTGAAAAAGTACAAAAACACAAATACCTAAAATACTTGAAACACGACTGTTTGAATGCAGCAAGTACTGTATTGACACTGGTATTAAATCGGTAAAAAAAAAAAGGGGGTGAAAATTTGATTGAAAATGTGTTAGTGACGCAGGGATTGTGTCCGCTGCGCTTGGCTGCGCGTCTTCTCGTAGTGCGCGGCAGTGAAGTGGCTGCACGGATTTGATCGAAGAAATTGCAATTTATTTCGAGCTTGCATTGACTGATGATTACAGCTGCCTGCAATCCAAATTCCTTATATGGAAAATATTTGTGCCTGTAGTTGTCAGAACAAATTTATCCATTTGATTGAAAATTTGCTAAGAGGCTTTTCACTTAAACGCCTTCCATTGCCACGAATAACGAAAAATTGCCAGCTCGATTTTCTACGTCGAAGGATACTTTCTCACGCACAGTTTTGATTCAGCACGTCACGTGGCAGAATTCGCG
>JAQIXU010002021.1:0-13929 GCA_034701245.1 Strigamia transsilvanica | reverse complement strand
ACCGCCCCATAAAAGTAAAGCGCCTTTCAAATGAAACTCATTAAGAAAATGTTGTAATACAACAGGCATTATAAAGACGACGACCCCAGATAATGCCGTCCCGAATCCCAAAGCAATTGGTCTTTTTTTCGTAAAGTATAAACCAGTCACCACATTGCCGGGAGTTAGCAAACAACCGGCACCGATTCCTATAAGTGAATGTCAATTTCAAACTTCGAAAGAAAATGACCAGTTTATCAATGTTTTGCTTATACAGTTGTACGTACCAAAAATCACAAATGTCAGAGTAAAAACAGCAAGATTATTGATTGCTAAAGAACTCAGAGCGAGTCCCAATCCAAATAAAAGCGATCCAATAAAAAATGTGACTCTGAATGAGTATAATTCGCCTATTTTTACTGCAAATACAGCTGCAAATAAAAGTCAAATTGAGCTTGATCATAACTTCTACTAAAGATAATACATCCACATACCTGAAAGCGAAGAAATAGCTCCTGGTAAAACAAACACAACGGTCACTTGTCTTCTTGCGTAGTTTGTACTTTGCAACATATTCACATAAATCAGTCCTAACAATCTATATATGGTACACCCGATACCTGTGATTAAACTAGCATTTGTTGCTACGACCCAACCATAACCACCATCTGGAGGACGGTCTCTTCTCCTGTCAGCCATGTTAACTGCCTCAACGAGTTGTAAGAAATATACAGATATCAATTCTGATATAACTGCGGGAGGATGTCGTTAAAAAAAACAAATTAAATAAATCATATATTGCGTTTGATGAACGATCTTCCATGTGACAACTGGAATGGTTCCGTGCGTAGGCGATGTTGTTGTAAGTCCACGTGATGACTGCCTGATTGAACAACGAAAGGCGACGTAACGTCGTGTTTACAGTGGGGGCCACTGGGAAAAGCAAGGAGCCTCTCCACTAGTCAGATATGCGGTATATCACGCAAATTTTGACTTTTTACTGCACCATTTTGCCACTTTATTATCAAAGTTTGCAACCATTTACGTGATTTTTTTGTTACATTATTTTGACATATGGCCACTTTTTCTATCCCATCTTTGCCATTTTGTTCTACCCCATTTTGCTACTTTTTCCTACCCCATTTTGCCAATTTATTAACCGTATCACAGTTTGCAAAGGATCCAACAAAACTACACATTTTCTTCTTTTGGCTATTTAAATTAAATTAACACACAATTATTCCAAACTCCAGGCGAAGCCGGATAGTACAAGCTAGTAATTTTCATAAATGCGTTGGAGGCCTTGAAAATATCCAAGACTGTCTTATGATTTGCTACCGATATGTAGTAATTTGTTACACGATTTTCCAAGTTTGAATTTAATAGCATTAACAAAATAAATGATGTTACGTATGGTTTGTTCAATTAATTAGAACAAATTCAGTACTTGAAAAAATAAAAGCGATAGAATATTTTTGTGTTTGCCATTCCACTAATCCATGCTTCAATGCTCTAACGCAACCGCCCATAATGCATATACATTGTTCGCAACAACAACAGTGTTGTGCCGTTTGATAAAACTGGACAATAATTCTGTAACCCTGCATTAGGTTTCTCTTATCTTTTCCATTGCAATTCCACTATTCCAAAAGTTACCCCGTGTAGGAGGAGTCAATCAACTCCCCCCTCACATGATCCGGGCTCACATAAATTTTATCTACCAAAAAGTAAAGAAGTACTTATTGCTAAGGATCCGACCATAACCAACACGAACATCAGGGGAACTGCGTAATTTCCTATCAGCTATGTTCAATACATCAATAAGTTGTAAAATGTTCTACAAGTAGTAATCCTTAGTAAATAGGAAACTTAACAAATTAAACAAGTAATCACATGGGGAAATTACGAGACAACAACAGAATTTGCAAATCAGCCGGAGTGAGATGTGCAAAACGTTTCCCCACACGCAGCCCTGCGCTGAAAAAAATAAAGACCCTCTTCGTGTTGGATCGAAATTGAATTGGATGTGAACAGGGTAAAGATTTTGCAAGAAATGTCTTTATTCAAATTACTTACCCCCAAGAAACCTAGGGGGGATTACACACAAGCATCCCATTGGATGCTGGATGTTACGCAACTTAATCCTTCTATTAGATGCGTGCGCGCCGTCCGATCACCTGGCGGTGACAATAGGTGTTTATTGCGCAAAACACACTACACTTTCCTGATCCAATATTGTACACTATATTGTACGCTATGCTCTCAGTGGAAATAAGCGACAATTATTATGACTGTAATTGTACATGGACTTATGCAAGTGGCTAGTTTCTGACATTAATAGGCTAAGACAATGTGTGCAGCAGACCTGAAAACCGGTGTTAAATCATTAAAAACTTATATAACTGTAATTTGTACTAATTATGCCAGACTACATAACTAATTATATCTTAATTACGCCCATAAAAAATAATTACTAAAAAATTTCATAGGGTTATAAAAATTAATTCTTAATTTTTCTAAACTTATGAAAATTTTTTAAAGATTGATTTAAACTTTTGAATCAATATAAAAATCCAAAATATTTGGGTAATCTGTAATAAAATGTATGCATTTCACAAGTTTAGAAAAATGAGAAAATCGTTTCTAAACTTAGAAAATAGCAAGTTTGGATGTAATGATATAAACTGTGTGGAAGTTGGGAATTTAGAGAACGAGATGGGAACGAGAACGAACGAGATGAGAACGAGAACGAATGGGGGAAGGGAAAATCAACCAATAAGAATGGAATGTAATTAACCAATTGAAATGAAATAAGAATAAAGACACTTTTGAATTTAACAACTGGCTGTGCGCGTGTATGGAGACCTGCTGGTCCGCGATTTTGTTTATTTCGAAAGTCCAAACTTTGATAGTTTTACAACTGGAATAGTGGAATTGCAAGAAAATCCTAATGCTGACTACAGCAGAGTTACAAAATTACTGTCTGGTTTTATTAAACAGCCAAATATTTCAAATAAAAACATGAATCAATTTAAAATGCAAACAAATTATTGGTTTATTAGGCATTCAGTTCCGTATTGTCATTTGGAGTTTTCTGATATTGTCGCTTTTTAAAATATGAAGTTACAGGAATACACAGCCATAATAAAACAGATCCTACTAATAGAAGTGAAAGAAAAGTAAAACAGTGCTTATTACTTCCGCCCATGTCTCGAATCCACACTGAAAGAAAAAATAAGCAGATTTTAGATTAATTTAGTACAAAAATAATGCACAAATATTTACCCATTATAGGCATGGATGATAGGAAACACATACTCACGACTGTCGTGTGTAAAGCAATAACCCCAGGTGCATCAGCAGTTCCAAAAGTATCAAATATTATAACGTAGTACGTCACAAATACATAACCACTAAACAGTCCATTGAAAGCAGATACAATCAAAGCAGTAAGAACTGAATGAGTAAACTGGAACAAAAACAATATGCTCGCCATGCATAGAAATGAAATTAAATACACTGTTAATCTGTATTTAGGAAGAAGAAAAGTGTTTAACCAACCTCCCAGCAATCTGGAAAGTACTTCCCCAAAGGTTGCAATTGACAAGAGAAAAGCCGATTGAGTAGACGTAATTTCTTCAATTTCCTCCATAGCAAATTGAAGAAGGACGAAGGGTATGCAGGTCAATGCAAACATATACGCCATTCTATTGCACAACAGGAGAATGAAAAGGCGTTGGCGAAAGTGGTGGCAATCATGAGCTAATCCAGTCAAAACGAGTTTGAAAAGATTATAAACGCGTTTACATGCACCGGTAGATCGATTGAGGTGGAGTAGTTTGGGCGGCACCAAAATGGTTTGGATTTCATTCTTGTTAACTTTGCAGCTTGGTCTTCGGCTTTGTGTCGGCCAGCTGGGTTGACGTACCCACATGGCAGCAACGCATCCATGAAGACCCACACCGCCCCATAAAAGTAAAGCACCTTCCAAATGAAACTCATTGAGAAAATGTTGTAATAAAACAGGCATGGTAAAGACTACGACCCCAGATAATGCCGTCACGAATCCCAAAGCAATTGGTCTTTTACTTGTAAAGTATAAACCAGTAATAACATTGCTGGGAGTTAGCAAACAACCGGCGCCGATTCCTACAAGCGAATTTTAAATTCAAATTTCGAAAGAAAATTACAAGTTCATCAATGTTTTGCTTGTACGTACCAAAAATCACAAATGTCAGAGTAAAAAGAGCAAGGTTATTAATTGCAAAAGAACTCAGAGCGAGTCCCAATCCATTTCCACTTTATTAACACAGTTTGCAACCATTATCGTGTTTTTTTATTACATTATTTTGACATTTTGCCACTTCATTACCATATCACAGCTTGCAAAGGATCCAACAAAACTACACATTTTCTGTTCAAATTCAATTAACACACACTATTCTAAACTCCGTGCGAAGCCGGTTAGTAAAAACTAGTAATTTTCATAAATGCTTTGGAGGCCTTGAAAATTTCCAAGATTGACTTATGATTTGTACTCGGTATGTAATTTGTTAAAACGATTTTCCTCCATTGAATTTAAAGCATTAACAAAATAAATGGTGTTACCTATGGCTTGTTAAATTAATTAGAACAAATTCAGTACTTTAAAGAATAAGATTTTTAAAGTTTAGATTTCGAATGCTTAGATGTGTTATTCGGAATGAATAAATGACTAACTAGTTCAATAGTTAACTACAAAGTGTTTATTTTCAAAAGTAACTACCGGTACCTATTTTTCAATGTAACCTCAAGTGTGGGAAATGAGAAGTGTAATTACTCATTCTAATCGATTAACTAACGAAAAACATGGTTCCCGCTCTTTGTAACCTGCAAATTCGGAGGAGACTTTCATACAGACTGCAGCTGACACACAATTAAAAAATAGATTTAGAAATTATGAGTCACTTTAAAAAAAAATATTGAGAAACAAAGGCCGCCGCCCCGAAGATAGATGTTCATCCGATAGGATGAACGAGGCAGCTAGTAGGTGTTTATTGCGCAAAACATACTACACTTTCCTGGTCCAATATTTTACACTATATTGTACGCTATGCCCTCAGTGGAAATAAGCGACAATTTTTATGACCGTAATTGTACATCGACTTATGCAAGTGGCTAGTTTCCGACATTACTGGGCTAAAACAATAAAAATAATTAAAATAAAAGTATAAATAAAAGTCATATTTTTTTATTAAAACTTTTTACACAGTGGGAGAATAAATTGTTTCATTTCAAATTTAGTAGAATATAATATAATATGAGATAATTAATTAACAGAGTGTCCAGTTTGGAGTTGATGATGAACTGAAAAGAATTTACTTGGATTAATCCTCATTTTTTTGAAAGGTGCAATGCAGTGAAGCATCGCCATTTTCGCATTTTTCGCTGCACTCTTTCTTGTAATTAAATGACCATTAATACACTGTTCGTTTATTGTAATGTTTTACATTTTTTTCCACGTTAAAAGAAAAATATTTTTGTTGTCACCCGGTGAAATGTCACCCGGTGAAAAGTCACCCGGTGAAAAGTCACCCGGTGAAAAGTCACCCGGTGAAATGTCACCCGGTGAAATGTCACCCGGTGAAATGTTACCCGGTGAAAAGTCACCCGGTGAAATGTCCCACCGATGAAACGTCCCACCGGTGAAACGTCGCCGGTGAAATGTCGCCCGGTGAAAAGTCGCCCGGTGAAATGTCCCCAAACCGTGAAAACGGGTGCTAAATCATTAAAAACTTATATAACTGTAATTTGAACTAATTATGCCACACTACATAACTAATTATATCTTTTAATTATGTCCATAAATAATAATTACTAAAAAATTTCATGACTTAAGAAAAGTTAAGAAAATATTTCTTAGTTTTTCTAAACTCATGAAAATTTTTTAAAGATTGATTAAAACTTTTGAATCAATATAAAAATCCAAAATAGTTGGGTAATCTGTTATAAACTGTGTACATTTCACAAGTTTAGAAAAATGAGAAAATCGTTTCTAAACTTAGGAAATAGTAAGTTTGGATGTAATGATATAAACTGGAATAATGGAATTGCAATGGCCAAAACAAGAAAAACCTAATGCTGACTACGGCAGGGTTACAGAATTACTGTCCAGTTTTATCAAACAGCCAGATATTTCAAATTAAAACATCAATTAATTTAAAATGTAAACCTATTGGTATATTATGCATTCAGTTCCATATTTTCATTTTCAGTGTTCTGATGTTGTCGCTTTTTGAAATATGAAGTTACAGGAATACACAGCCATAATAAAACAGATACTGCTAATAGAAGCGAAAGAAAAGTAAAACAGTGCTTATTACTTCCGCTCATGTCTCGAATCCACACTGAAAGGAATGATGTTGTTTTTAGATTAATTTATTACAAAAAATAATGCACAAATATTTACCCATCATAGGCACGGATGAAAAGAAACAGACACTCACGACTGCCGTGTGTAAAGCAATCACCCCGGGTGCATCAGCAGTTCCAAAAGTATCAAATATTATAACGTAGTACGTCACAAATACATAACCACTAAACAGTCCATTGAAAACAGATACAATCAAAGCAGTAAGAACTGTATGAGTAAACAGGAACAACAATAATCCACTCGCCATGCATAGAAATGAAATTAAATACGCAGTCAATCTGTGTTTAGGAAGAAGAAAAGTATTTAACCAACCTCCCAGCAATCTGGCAAGTACTTCTCCAAAGGTTGCAACTGACAAGAGAAATGCCGATTGAGTAGACGTAATTTCTTCAATTTCCTCCATAGCAAATTGCAGAAGGACGAAGGGTATGCTGATTGATACAAATATATACACCATTCTATTGCACAACAAGAGAATGAAAAGGCGTTGGTGAAAGTGGTGCCAATCACGAGCTAATCCAGTCAAAACGAGTTTGAAACAACTATAAACGCGTTTACATACACCGGTAGATTGATTGGGGTTGAGTAGTTTTGGTGCCGCCAAAAAGGTTTGGATTTCATTCTTGTTAACATTGCAGCTTGGTCTTCGCCTTTGTATCGGCCAGGTGGGTTGACGTATCAACATGGCAGCAACGCATCCATGAAGGCCCACACCGCCCCATAAAAGTAAAGCGCCTTTCAAATGAAACTCGTTGAGAAAATATTGTAATACAACAGGCATGGTAAAGATGACGACCCCAGATAATGTCGTCACGAATCCCAAAGCAATTGGTCTTTTTTTTGTAAAGTATAAACCAGTAACAACATTGCCGGGAGCTAGCAAACAACCAGCGCCGATTCCTACAAGCGAATTTGAATTTCAAACTTCGAAAGAAAAATACAAGTTTATCAATGTTTTGCTTGTACGTACCAAAAATCACAAATGTTAGAGTAAAAACAGCAAAGTTATTAATTGCAAAAGAACTCAGAGCGAGTCCCAATCCAAATAAAAGCGATCCCATAAAAAATGTGACTCTGAATGAGTATAATTCGCATAATTTTACTGTAAATACAGCTGCAAATAAAATTCAAATAAGACTTGGTCATAACTTCTACTAAAGTTAATACATCCACACACCTGTCAGCGAAGCAATAGCTCCTGGTAAAACAACCAAGACGGTCAATTGACTTTTTGCATAGTTTGTACTTTGTAACATACTCATATAAATCAGTCCTAACAATCTATATACGGTAAACCCTATACCTGTGATAAGACCAGCATTTGTTGCTACGACCCAACCATAACCACCATCTGGAGGACAGTCTCTTCCACTGTCAGCCATGTTCACTGCCTCAACGAGTTGTAACAAAATACACCGATATCAATTCTAATATAATTGCAGGAGGATGTCATTAAGAGAAACAAATTAAATAAATCATATATGGCGTTTGACACGTGGAATGTTTCCATGCGAAGGAGATGTTGTTGCAAGTCCATGCGATGACTGCCTGATTGAACAACGAAAGGCGACGTAACGACGTGTTTTTTACAGTGGCCCCGCGCTGGAGAAAGCAAGGAGCCTCTATCCCAAACTCCGGGTGAAGCCGGTTAGTAAAAACTAGTAATTTTCATAAATGCTTTGGAGGCCTTGAAAATTTCCAAGATTGTCTTATGATTTGACACCGGTATGTAATTTGTTACACGATTTTCCTGGTTTGAATTTTATAGCATTACCAAAATAGAAGATGTTACGTATGGCTTGTTCAATTAATTAGAACAAATTCAGTACTTTAAAAAATAAAACCGATAAGATTTTTAAAATTTAGATTTCGAATGCTTAGATGTTTTAATAAGGATTGATCTGAGTGATAATGCGGTTGTTGTGAGATGTTTTGCTTACCAAAAACCACAAATGTTAAAATAAAAACACCATAATTATTTGTGGATAGAGAATTTGGTTTGGTGACGTTTAACCGGGCGTCATTTAACCAGGCGACACTTAAACGTGGACATATAACCGAAAGGACGTTTCGCCGGAACGACAATTAACCGGTATGACATTTCACCGTGTGTAAACATAACATAACCTAACCTAACAAGGTTAATTGTCTGTTTGTTCCTAACCTAACCTAACCTTCCAAAACGCGTTAACTGATATCTGAAACGTTTGTAGGCATTGGAACGGGATTAACTCATGCACCATGCGTTGTCAAAATAGGTTCCAATTTCACGATAATGCTTTGTCTCTCTGGCACCATCATTGCATTAATGCCACAACTGTTCATGGATCTGTATGGATTACAAGGTGCCTTGCTGCTCTGGGGACGTCTTATGCTCCAGATTTGTGTCATTTCTCAACTAATCAATAAAACATAAACTGCTTAATCATTATACAGAAATATTATTTTACAACAGAATCAGATCACTAAATCATAACAAAATTATTCAATTTTTACACTAGTACACAGTGCTCTTTTTGTAAAAAAAAAAAAAAGGTGGTGGAACGCTAATAAAAAAATTCTTTTTTTGCAATTTTATATACTTTAAGCCCAACACCAAAAGTATCCGACCACCTTCACTTTTTGGATTGGGAAAAAATAATAACCTCAATAAAGGCAAGATACGGTGTGTCTATTTTGCTGAAACTTTGGCAATAAACTAAGGTATAACTAAGTAACTTACGTTTACAAAATTAGGATTTTAACTATAAATTTAAAAAAGTTATGCAAAAAGCAAACTTTGCTTTTCATGTCAAAAATAATCGCCCACCACGCTAATTGCGCGCGTCCCTGGTTAAACTACCTGATTGGCCCTCTAGTAGCCCAGATCTTAGTCCAATCGAAGATATATGGGGACATACAACAGGAAAATTACAAACGCAATGCAAACGCAATGCAAATGCAAAGGCCAGTTTGATCAAGAATTTGAAATAATTATGAGCTGGAATTACACGAGATGATTGCCAGCAGCTTCTAGCATCAATGAAAAATAGAATTGATGCTGTATTAGAAGCTAAAAGCAACGTCACAAAATATTAAATGCAATGGGCGAATACTTATGGCGCAAGTGCCGTGGTGGGCGATTATTTTTGACATGAAAAGCAAAGTTTGCTTTTTGCATAACTTTATTAATTTTACTCATCTAAACTGGGAGACGTTTACCGCCCCATAAAAAAATCACTATCATTTATATAATTAAAAGATGCAATTATTTAAAAGCAGGCCTGTTTCCGGCATTACTGGGCTAAGACATTAATGTGTGCAGCAAACGTGAAAACAGGTGTTGGATCATTAAAAACTTATATAACTAATTTGTACTAATTATGCCAGACCACTTAGCTATTTATATCTTTTAATTACGACAGTAAAAAATAATTACTAAAAAATTTCATAAGTCTTACGAAATTTTTTTTAAAGATTGATGTGATATAAAATTTTTGATTCAATATAAAAATAAAAAATAGTTGAGTAGCTCAATCTGTCACAACATGTATGCATTTCACAAGTTTAGAAAAATGAGAAAATCGTTTCTAAACTCAGGAAATAGCAAGTTTGGATGTAATGATATAAACTGGAATAATGGAATTGCAATGGAAAAAACAAGAAAACCCTAATGCTGACTACAGCACAGTTACAGAATTACTGTCCGATTTTATCAAACAGCCAAAGATTTCAAATAAAATCATGAATTAATTTAAAATGCAAACAAACTATTGGTTTATTATGCATTCAGTTCCATATTTTCATTTTGAGTTTTCTGATATTGTCGCTTTTTAAAATATGAAGTCACAGGAATACACAGCCATAATAAAACAGATACTACTAATAGAAGTGAAAGAAAAGTAAAACAGTGCTTATTACTTCCGCCCATGTCTCGAATCCACACTGAAAGGAATAATAAGTTGTTTTTAGATTAATTTAGTACAAAAATAATGCACAAATATTTACCCATTACAGGCATAGATGATAGGAAACAGATACTCAAGACTGCCGTGTGTAAACCAATCACCCCGGGTGCATCAGCAGTTCCAAAAGTATCGAATATTACAACGAAGTACGTCACAAATACATAACCACTAAACAGTCCATTGAAAACAGATACAATCAAAGCAGTAATAAGTGTATGAGTAAACTGGAATAAAAACAATACGCTCGCCATGCATAGAAATGAAATTAAATACGCTGTCAATCTGTGCTTTGGAAGAAGAAAAGTATTTAACCAACCTCCCAGCAATCTGGCAAATACTTCACCAAAAGTTACAACTGACAGGGGAATAGCCGATTGAGTAGACGTAATTTTTTCAATTTCCTCCATAGCAAATTGAGGAAGGACGAAGGGTGTGCTGAGCAATGTGATTAAATACGCCATTCTATTGCACAAGAGGAGAATGAAAATGCGTTGGCGAAAGTGGTGGCAGTCACGAGCTAATCCAGTCAAAACGAGTTTGAAAGAATTATAAACGCGTTTACATACACCTGTAGATTGATTAGGGTGGAGTAGTTTTGGTGCCGCCAAAATAGTTTGGATTTCATTCTTGTTAACATTGCAGCTTGGTTCTCGCCTTTGTATTGGCCAGGTGGGTTGACGTATCAACATGGCAGCAACGCATCCATGAAGGCCCACACCGCCCCATAAAAGTAAAGCGCCTTCCAAATCAAATTCATTAAGTAAATGTTGTAATACAATAGGCATGGTAAAGACGACGACCCCAGACAATGCCGTCACCAATCCCAAAGCAATTGGTCTTTTTTTCGTAAAGTATAAACCAGTAACCACACTGCCGGGAGTTACCAAACAACCGGCGCCGATTCCTACAAGCGAATTTCAATTTCAAATTTCGAAAGAAAAATACAAGTTTATCAATGTTTAGCTTGTACGCACCAAAAATCACAAATGTCAGACTAAAAACAGCAAGGTTATTAATTGCAAAAGAACTCAGAGCGAGTCCCAATCCAAATAAAAGCGATCCCATAAAAAATGTGACCCTGAATGAGTATAATTCGCATAATTTTACTGCAAATACAGCTGCAAATAAAATTCAAATTGAGCTTGGTCTTAACTTCTACTAAAGATTATACATTCACACACCTAACAGCGAAGCAAGAACTCCTGGTAAAATAACCACGACAGCCACTTGACTTCTTGCGTAGTTTGTTCTTTGTAACATACTCATATAAATCAGTCCTGACAATTTATAAACGGTAAACCCTACACCTGTGATAAGACCAGCACTTATTGCTACGATCCAACCATAGGCACCATCTGGAGGAGGGTCTCTTCTCCTGTCAGCCATGTTCACTGCCTCAACGAGTTGTAACAAAATATACAGTTATCAATTTTAATATAACTGTAGGAGGATGTCATTAAAAGAAACAAATTAAATAAATCATATATTGCGACACATGGAATGGTTCCCTGCGTAGGCGATGTTGTTGCAAGTCCAGGCGATGACTGCCTGATTGAACAACGAAAGGTGACGTAACGTCGTATTTACAGTGGGAAAATTGCACATCGTACATACGCAAGTGGCCACCAAACATTCAGAGTCTGAGCCATTTCGTTTTTTTCCACAAAAAATAATTAGAATGCAGAACAAATAGACATATATCCGAAGTTGAAAACATTTGTTGCTTGTGTAAATACACAAGCAACAAATGTTTTAATGCTGCAATCAAAACCATTCACCATCATTTTGGATTATTTCTCTACAAGTAAAACACTCGTATATTTAGTTAGTTTACTGGCAACTGTGTGGATCACACTCATCCATGGGAGATTATTAAATTACATGGTGGCGGAGCGTTTAAATTACGAAAAATAGCGGATGGTTCATGACAACAATCGGTTAATGGAATGGATCTCCTACCTTATACGCCATCTTATCCCATCGAAGAATGGACCGAATCACAAGTTGAGGCGTCGAAAAGGGGAACATCCTACCCCATCTTGGATGAGCGGCACTCCGGTGGATCCAACTCAATTAAGTTTGATTCCCCAAGAGTCAGCAAGCAATGAAAATTCGATGTCCGGCAATTACCGTAATCCACACCGGTGGTTGATTCAAAGACAGCGAGCTCTAGCCGGAACCAACGTTAAAAGAAGATCGAGGCCCGTGAAAAAGGCATCGAACTTCCAAAACCAGCCCCCAGACCGCGATGTGGCCCGAAACCAAATAAACGTTTTACCACCAATTTTGTTACACTTCTAGCAAAATCACAATAAAAATAAACTAAAACTGACGATAAATGGATTTCAGAATTAATTCCTAAATTAATTTCTAAATTGCGATTTATCTAGAGGGCTTAGATGGAGACGTACGTTTTAGTCACACGACTAAAATTATAGTTGTTTTGCACGTGTTTCGTGAAAATAAGAACGAGATATGGAATGAAAATCAATTAAACCCACGCCCAGGCAAATTTTGAAAAGAATTAATTCTTTTAAACTAATAAATTTTGAGAAAACCTAAGAGAAGTGACAATGGCACCATTTCTGGTTTTCCCCTCCATCACGTGACTTCCAGATTCAACCACATGGCATTTGAATCGCTGAATTTAAAAGCCATCTTGCGTTATGAATCCAGCAAAGAAGACCGAATTTCCAGTCAACTGCCCCATCTGGAAAATAACTAAATTTTCTGGTTATGTTGTGTGGGTATTTTTGATTACTTGTTAAGCTGGTAACCGTAAGTAAAACAATTTGATTTAAATTATGAGCCATTAATTTCCAATGATGAACTACCAAGTTAACCAACAATAAATGCTTGGAAAACAAAAATTTTATTATTTTATTAATGTTACTGCTTCCCATAAACCCTAGGAAGAAGTTCTCTTTTGTTACAATTATTTAAAAGCAGGCTTGTTTCCGGCATTACTGGGCATTACTGTGCAGCAAACGTGAAAAAGGGTGTTGAATCATTAAAAACTTGTATAACTAATTTGTACTAATTATGCCAGAGTACTTAACTATTTATGTCCTTTAATTAAGACCATAAATAATATTTACTAAAAAAGTTCATAAGCTTACAAAAATTAAGAAAACCTTTCTTAATTTTTCTAATCGTATGACATTAATTTTAAAGATTGATTTGATATAAAACTTTTGATTCAATATAAAAATAAAAAATAGTTGGGTAGCTGTAGCTCAATCTGTCATAAAATGTATGCATTTCACAAATTTAGAAAAATAAGAAAATCGTTTCTAAACTTAGGAAATACTTTAGCAAGTTTGGATGTAATGATATAAACTAGAATAGTGGAATTGCAATGGAAAAAACAAGAAAAACCCAATGATGACTACAGCAGAGTTACAGAATTACTGTCCGGTTTTATTAAACAACCCAATATTTCAAATAAAAACATGAATTAATTTAAAATTCAAACAAACTATTAATTATTGTCCATTCAGTTCCATATTTTCATTTTGAGTTTTCTGATATTGTCGCTTTTTAAAATATGAAGTTACAGGAATACACAGCCATAATAAAACAGATACTACT
>JAQIXU010002020.1:0-13943 GCA_034701245.1 Strigamia transsilvanica | reverse complement strand
ATGGCGGATTTCATGCGGGTCAACTGCATTGTCCATATCTTCTCCCCCCCCTATCATCCTCAGTCCAACGGCCTCGCTGAGCGTGCGGTCCGTTGGACTAAGGAACAGCTATCGCGCGCTGGGTCGGTGGATTGGCCGGTCGAGTTGCCCCGGATTTTGCTGACGCAACATGCCACCCCTTCCCGGTCTGACGGCAAGTCTCCATCTATGCGCCTTTTTGGGCGTCAGATCGCGGATTTGTGGCACCGCTCAGTGCTTAGATGGTCCGCCGAAGTGGACATAGGTCAACACCCCCCTCCCTTGCTCGCGAGTGGGCTACAAGTGTGGTTTAGGTCTTTTGCAACTGCGTCGCGCAAGTGGCTCAGGGGCCAAATAGTAGCTCCACGCGGTAGAGCGCTCTTTGAAATCAGAGTGCCCGACGGTCGTGCGGTTGTGCGGCACATCAATGATATGCGCATCTTTAGGGGGGAGACGGCTCCTGCCCTCGAAGTAACCGCGCGTCCTGCGGTGGAACAGACGGATGCCCAAGTGCGCCCACCAATTCCACCCATACCCCACTCGCAAGTACAGCAGCAAACCCGACGGTGGCTCTCGGCTCCGGCAGGCGAAAATCTCCCACCTGTCGCAGTGACCGCCACGACACCCGAATCGTCGCCCACGTCGTCGGAGCCTACGCCTGGTACATCTGGTGCTAGCACTCCCGAAGCTATTCTCCCTACCATCCGGGCTGCGGGTTCGGTGGACCCGACCGATCTGACGCGACGGTTGAGGACCGTTTCGGAGCGTGTCCGGCCGGTCGTTGGTCCTGTTCCCCCGCCCGTTCCTCCGCCTAGTGCGCGGCGACCGGTCAGGGACAAGCGACCACCCCCTAGGTATTTGGACTGAATGTGTAACATCTTTAGTTGTGATCTTAAAGGGGGGAGGACTGTTGTGAACAGGAAGTCAAATGTTAGAGCTTAGCAACTAGTTTTACTGATTATCTCATTGTATGTCGTCGTGACAACGCTATAGTTGTCACGACGGCACTCTTGCATTGTTTAGACATAATAAACTCAGTCGGACTCAAAATCATGTAGCGTGTGGCGGTTCATTTATTTCTCCTCATCTGGTTCCAAATTCTTCTGCAACATGTCTCTACACATCTGTGCAAGCATCTCATGTGAAGAACACAAAAGATTGAACAGAGCAACTGACCCCCTAGACAACCTGCCAATAAATATACTTTTAAACCAGTTCTCTGTCTTTGTGTCGTTTCTTAAATGTTATTTTAAGTGATTGTTGTGTCTGGCGGCCATGTTGTCTACCCTGACCACTGGCCGACCGTTCCAGAACTATCAGAACATGCGAGAACAGTCTCGAGAGAATGAGCAATTAGCGCGCAGATCTCCTGCGCACCCCCCTAAAAAAAAACACAAAAAAGTGTATCAAAGCACAAAAAAATGCAAAAAAAAAAGCAAAAATTTCCAGAATTTTTTAATTTTGCACAATTAATGAGATTTGCGCTCTTTTTGGATTTACTTTTTTGGAATTACAAGTACTAACCGCGAAAAAACAACAATTCAAAAAAAAATTTTTTGAATGAAATAAGCGCGAATTGAACATGGAATAAGGGCAAAATTTGTTTTTGCGGTTTGAATAAGCGCTAAATAATGAAAACAGAATAACCGCAAAATGTAAATATGTAAATAACAGCGATATGTAAAATTGCGACTGGAAGCGCATAACGTTTGTACGACGTTACGGTACGCAAACTATAATGTATAAATAAGTTTCATGTACCCAATAGTCCTTTTCCGGCTAAGTGTTGGGGCTCCTACAGCGAAGCACAGGAGAACAACAGTATCAAACGAATCTGTCAAAGCTGCATCTGCTAGATCGAAGTCAATTGCAAGTAAACAGGATGAAAGGTTTGCAAGATGTGAGCTTTATAATATTTTTGTTGTCCAGCATAGGGGAAAAAGATGGGATTCCCATTGGGTGTAAGATAGATGTCATGCAGCTTGCCCCATCATAAAACATGTGGCCAAAAAATTCACAAAAGTGATTGCAAACTCTCAATATATATTCAGTGTTTTACAAAGCAATAAACAGTGCATATTTTAACTGCAACCAAGAAAGTCGTATTATTTTAGGAGACACTATTCAAACAAGAACCATTTTAAACAGACAAAATTGCAGACTCACATTTGTGGAATTCACATACCCCAACGGTTCCTTACACACACGATGGTGTCAATTCTAACAAAACTACCCCCATATTTGGCTCACCCCGACACCAATCAAATGGCACGAATGTTGGAGGAAATCAACCATTTTCTCCCCGCAATCGTGGCCATAGGTCAACGAATGACGGAAGTCGGCGGCGTGCCGGTCTTCGCGACGGACATGTGGCGGGCGGCCCACCAAATCCTCCATATGGTGGCTGACCAAGTAGCGTCGACAATGCGTGAAATTCAAAGCAAGGGACAAACAAGCCTCGTTAAGAATGCTTTTAGTAACAAATTAAAGAGTTCTAGTATGTTGTTTAAGAATTTTGGGGAAACTCCAATAAATAATGAGCAATTAACCATGTGGCAGTAAAAGATCCACTCCGAAAAATAGCAGTACAAGCATTTGAGATGGTTGCACTAGAATGTCATGGATCTACGAATCCATAGTGGACTATTATTTGGCCCTAGTAATGCGTGATCACTCAAGGGTACTTGCTTGTAAACCCGCAGTGACCGATCACATTATGAAAGGTAAACTACCTGAAGCATGGAAGCTAACGAATGGACAGGGTGGTTTCCCAACGGAACAGCAGTGTATTTGGGTAATCCCGGTCGGAATCCCACAACACTGGCAACTTGTGATAGTCGACAATAGCCGTACGCCAACAGAGGCTGTTTTGTACGACCCGGCAGCGACTGTGACCAAAGAAAGTCCAGAATGGCAGGGCATATATACTGCCATAATCGGATCGAAGTACTCAAGAATGCAGCAATTTAGATTCTGGTCACCGCCGAAGATTGGACAGCTCGACCAAGATTCGTGTGGTCCAACCATTCTGTACTTTGTGAGGAGATATCTCTCGGATACAGATGTGATATTGCCTGCTTTGCCTTTGGAATTGAGACATAGAATTTTTAGTGAAATGACAGGGTATAGACTATTACCAGTTGAGATAATCACCAAAAATTAACTGTTTGCTAGATTAAAACTTATAAGAACCTGGGTGTAGATGCTAAGATTTAGTATCTCACTCTTGTATATTTTGTGTGTATTGAAATTACAAGATCTGCGATAAGCCAGGTTAAGTAGGGGATCTCGAAATAATTATTTTGTGAATGTAAACGGCAAGGTTCTTAAATGTGAGGTGCGAGTCACTGAGGTTTTCTGGAGCCCACAAAAATCTTAGAAAGGGGCTGTCACGCATACAGACCATACCATAAGCCGGTTGGCCTGTGCGCGCCATTTTTGAACACCATTAGTTTCGGAAAATTGCCACTAGAACGTGTGATTGAAATCTAAGGTAAATCGCCTTTACTAGCCAGCACCAGACCGCGCTATAAGCTGTGACGCTTAGCTACGGTCACAGGACACGTCGACTCTGAGTGACGGGTGAAACAGGAGGTTACCTAATAGTGCACAGAGCTCTAAATCAACAGATCTCCTAGAGACTCAAACCAGATCACTGTTGCAAGCAGAGGGAGCCTGCTCGCACAATAATTCGGATTGATGGGCCTTCGACCTTATATAGTGCCGAACCTCTGGGTTACGGCGTCACACGGCAAGATGGCAGCTCAAAAGTCCATCAACATGCTACGAGACCCAAAAAACGCTCGTACCGGTCTCCGACGTGTCCCAAACGCGAACAAACCGATCAGATCGGGATAGGCGCCGTGGGAACCAAAAGGAAAAATCAACCCACGGAAAGATCACCGCAAACAACGAAAAATGAGCGGTAGCAAGGAGCCATGCCCGAACTAGCAGCGATCGAGCACCAGAACGCTGATCAAACGCCACCGGATCGACCGAACTCGACAACAACAATAACCACAGACGGTAATCAATTAAATCAACAATTAAAAATATGTAATAACTCGTTTTTTTTCAAATTAATAGGCCTGAAACCAGCGACCTAAGCCACTGTCTCGCCCACGCAACTGAACTGGAATTTGAACTCCAGTTCACCTGCGAGAAACCACATCAACAACACACAAAAATAATCATTTTAAGCACGGAAAAACTCAAAGTAAGCATAAATTTTATTTTCTCCCATCCCATCTCTTTGCGAGCGGCTACTCGCAACATCACTATGATCTATTACTTCCACTTTGCGAATGCCGACAGGCTCTCTGCCAAGCACTAGTTTAGTGGCTGCAAATGAATATAAAAACCTAGTTATATTTAAGAGCCTTGCTGGGCATTTAGTGTTTGTTACCGTAGTATGTATAGTTACCAAATCTTGTATTAGTGTGTACAAAGTGTGTTTATTTATACTTTAGTTAACCCAGAATAAATCAGAGTTTATTTCATTTAATAAAAGTTTACATTCTTTATAACTCTCTCTCTTGCCTACGGAGTGTAGCTCATCCCCCTACACATGTAGCAACATCCACATATCAGAATTAAACAACTTGAATGCAACACTCCAAGTTGCTCGCAACAGATGGGGTGCTATTTGTGACAAGGTGGAAACAAACGGAGAATTTACGGGAATGTACCTCACAAAACACAGTAACGTTTTAGAACTTTTAGCCGCCTTTTGGCGCTCAAATCCTTTGCAAAAGATAGACAATACATCTGCGGTGGAAGCTATTAATAATCTAGGGAATCCAAGATCCCCAAAACTCACTGCGGTTGCTGAAGACATTTGGTCTTGGGCTATGGCTCGCAACCTTTCTATCATTGCTAAACACATTCCTAGTACAAAGAACACAGAAGCGGATGCTGCATCACGAGGCAGTCCTACTGACTCACGAAATTTGGACCCAATAATCTTCAAGAAACTAAATAATTTCTGGAGACCTTTTAGTATTGATTTATTTGCTTCCAACCACAATTATCAATTTTAACCATTTTTTAGTTGGCGGCCCGACCCAACTGCAATCGCCTTTGATGCCCTCATCCAGGATTGAGAGCAAGAACATGAAAAATGATTGGAATTTAAAAAAAACTGAGTTTATTTTCGGATTCCACGGGCCTTTTTACCTTAGGAAGATAAAACTGAAATAATTATTCTTGAAGAAATAAAATTTTATGATAAAAATCAATTTGCACTTTTGGTCCAAATCTTTTTATTTCTTAGCTTTGGGACCACAGTTTGGAACATTTTTTAATGCCATTCTACATAAAAAGCTGCGCTCTTTTCAATGGTGTAGAGAGCTTAAATGTGATTCTCGGACATCTGCTGTCAAAAGGCTATCGGATGTCTTTGGAGACATGGTTGAGGGCAAAAAAATTATTAAAGATAAGCGGTTGGAGTGGGATAAGCAAAAATGGAAAGAAGAGCAGGCTAAAGAAGATATAAGGATCCAAACAGAACAAGCATTCGAAATGCGAAAATTGAAAATGCAAAATGAACATGAAATTAAGTAGGCTCTGTTACATAAAGAAGGAGTTAAAAAAAAACTTGACTTGGAAGAAAAGCATATCGAATTACAAATTCTTCAATTAAAGCAGAAAAATATGTAACAAATTTAAAAGTTACAGATTTATGTTATGTAATGAATTAAATAAATATAATTTGTAGAAACCAAAAACCTTATGTCAAGAAAACATGGGATTTCGCAGCTCAGAATATTTTTTTTTTGTAAATAACCAAAAGTTAGATTAAATGTTGTTATTATTTAGCCCAAGAAACAGTCCTTCTTCTTGTGGCAAGAAGAGCAGGCGATATTGGCTCGAGCTCGAGAGGAAGAGGCGAACCCCGGCATCAACAAGCTGGCCGACTTCCTCTTCGAGATGGAGTATCCCACAGTGGCCATTGAGGCGCTGATCGGGAGTGACATGGCCCAGAGACATCATGTTTGATGGACCATCACTTATTCTGGCCAAGAAAGGGTACTACCAAATCTACTAGGTACCCCAGATAGCAGAGGACTTGGGGTTGAATTAAGTTTTAATTTGTATCTAAAATTGTCATTAGAAAAAAAAAATATGGGAAATTTTGTTTTTATTGATTAACGTTTAGGTGGTGATAACAAATAAATGAGTACTTCTTTTAATGCTAATCTCTGTGTACTAAAAGACAATTATTATTGTATGGTGCAGATTTAGTGCGGGAAGTTGAGACCTTGCAGTCACCCCACAACAACTCTACCCAACTGTAGACAACTTTAATTAATGGGGCCCGAGACCACTCAGGCTCCTAAACAACTTTAAACATGGTGCCGTGACCTACGGAACCCAAGGAGTGACAGTAGGCGCATTCAAAAATGTTTAAACGAGATAAATATAAACGACCTAACTAAATCGTTCAAATTTCTGTGCGCCAATCATCAGCTCGTTCAGACTTGTGTTGTTGGCAGCCATCTTGGATTTCACTTAGATCGCTGGCTACAACGATTGGAAACGTAAGTCTTATTTCAGCAGTTATTTCTGATATATCATGATATTATTATTGCATTTAGGGCTGAAAAGAATAAAAAACGTGGCAGAGGCAACAATTCCGTGAAAAAAGGGTTAGAAATTACACCAAAAATTGCTTGTTTTTTCACCAACATTTGCTGGAATTTGTACCAACATTTGCTTGAATATTTACCAACATTTGCTTGTTTTTTTACCAGCATTTGCTTGTTTTTTTTACCAGCATTTGCTTGTTTTTTACCAACATTTGCTGGAATTTTTACCAACATTTGCTCGTTTTTTTTTTACCAACATTTGCTGAAGTTTATACGAAAATGAAAATTAATTCAATAAACATTTCATTAATTTTAACCAATTGCTTATTTCTTTAGGGTGTAAATGGCACAGGAGAAAGGAAAAAGGATTATTTAAACCGCATGTTTTCTGAGTGTGAAGTAATAGGCAAATCATCCAATGCCCGAAGCTCAAAAGAGACTTTCCTAAAAAGCAGTCAAAAAGGACACCTCACATTGTGATCCGCCAGCGCCAATATGGTCGCAGCAACTTGCCGACGATTATCCGATATCATCCAAAGATAGACGGCACTACGAGATTTATCACCAAAAAGAAACTGATAAACAGGCGTTCGTTAAAGTGTGGGATCGACTGCGTCGAGAGATGGCTAAGGATGCGGCAGAATATTTCGAAGCCCAAAACAGATTTCTTGAACGTAAGAGCGCAGGACAAAACGTCTATGAACCGCATCCAGAACATTTTGCGCATTCACAGTACATGATGCACAAATTGGTAATGGTTGGAGTTATTGGACACAACAAATAGGTACAATTACCAGACACTGAGGAACCAGAAACAAAGCAAGAACCAAAGAGGCGAAGGTTCGAAGACCATAGACCGTTCAAGAATCAAGAATCAAGAATCAAACCGCGACGACCAATAACCTAGTCAGCCCGATTGGTCAGCCGCAGAGAGGTTTTGGAAAGAACTCAAGACAAACAAGCGTGATAGTGCGCATCCAGATCTACATTCCAAGAAACAAGACGACTGGATGGTACTCTCGGAGTACAGAGCCAAAGCGACGCAGCCTAAGCCATCACGCTATAGTCAGAGCCAACCCAGCAGGAAAAAAGAGAGCAATCCATCCGTCGATGTAGGATCCATTCTTAAACAGATCAAGGAAACGGATGACCCGAATGCACCGTTGATTGCGACCGACGAGAGTTGGGAAGAAGAATGCACCCCTATGATCGTACTGGATGAATGCAAGGAAGGCGAGATCGAGGTTGAAAATGCCAAGGACCGGAGATTGAATCAAACTAGAGTAGTTGAGAAGTCACATCAAAAAATGGCGACGCCATCTGCCAAATCTTTGACACCATCACCTCCTCCTCCTCCACTGCCAATACCCACAGTCCCGGCATGGAAGAGAAAATTGCTAAAGGTCCCAAAAGTCAAAGGATTCTCCTTGTCCCGTCTGAGAGAGAAGGATCGAGAGATCGAAGAAAAAAGAAAAAGACTCAAAGCTGAGGAACGCTAACGATTGGAAGAAATGGAAGCTCATTTGGAGAAGATACCATATTCAGTGCCCAGACACGACATAACTTTACCGGTACCAGATGTACCCGCAATCCAATATTCATCAAATATTTCAATGAGACCAACCGAAGATCTTACATCGAAATATACCGAACTGTGGACCAAATACCTACTTTTCCCAAAAGAGGTACAGGCCATCTTCGAGCCACTATTGGATAAATACCAATACTCCGAAATAAAGGAAGCTACTGCAGAGTGGCAGAGGCAGGCAGGCAGGCAGGCAGGCAGATAGGAAAACCTTTTTATGAACATTCAACTTGGAATATCCAAAATTCCAAGAATTCTTTATCCAATTTTTCTTGTTAAAAATAAAAATCATGTTTTACAAAAGCAAAGTCCAATCCATTACTAAAGCAGAAAAAACCTTGCCACATTTGCATGTGACCATACGTCCCGTGTTTAGGTAGCCTGTCCCGTTGTCCCCAAGCACAGCCTTGGGACACCGAAATGTCCTGTTTTCAATACGTCTCACACATTGTAGTGTAGTTGTAATGTCATTAGTTGTTGCAGTGTAGTTGTGTCGTCACTAGATGGCGTGAGTTGTTGTAGTTGTCGATGACATCATTGGAATAATGGAGGAAGTTAAATGAGACAATTATATGATGCTTGTACAGAAAAGCAAAGAAACATTTCGAATCGTCACATGTGGTCAACTAACCTGGCATTCCAAAAACCAGTATTCTTAGCCGCAATGAGCAGAAACCGATTCACAGATATTCTCAAATATATTCGATTCGACGACACTATTGCACGACGTGCAAAGAACAAGGAAGATGTTCCAAAATGTGCTCCTATTGAGGTAATATTTCAAGATTTTGTTGACACTTTGCCCACTTTGTATCGGCCAAAAGAAAACATAACGATGGACGAGATGTTGGTAAAATTTCATGGGAAATGCCCATTCAAAGTCTATATGCCCGCAAAGTATGGAATTAAGATTTGGGCTGCGGTTTGTAGCGAAACTTTTTACACATGAAACATGCAAATTTACATCGGGAAAGTGAACGACCAACGTGAATTTAACCAAGGTAAACGAGTTGTCTTGGACATGGTTTCAAAATTTTTCCGGACTGGGCGAAACGTTACAGCAGACAATTTTTTCTCCAGTATGTCTCTAGCCGAAGAGCTTTTACAAAATCATTTAACATACATTGGTACTATCCGAAAATCCAGAAAAGAATTACCTCCAGTCATTAAAGATATCAGAAAACAATGTTCGTTGGTGGCGGTTAGTTAAATTACGGGTGCGCCGTTGTATACGTCTGTAGACATGCACGTACAACTGTGCGATTTTTTTTCTTCGGTATTCAGAAGGTTAAACAGTTATTTGATGCTTCTGGAAAGAGACCGCACACTAAACAGGAAAATATATTAAAACATCTAATCTGCAAGAATGGTCTCAATAAGGAGTTATTGTATTTTACAATAAACATAGGAGGTTTACTATTGGTGTCTAGGGATAATATATTTTAGACACAAATGTGTGTACATCATTGCAGAAACTGACCATTTCTAAAAAGTGTTAAATTGATTTATGTAGTCTTATTGTGTTTTCAATTTGAAATTTTTTTACATTTGTTAAGAATTATAATAATTGTTTAGTTTAGATTCCTTCACCAGAGAGAAATGTGAAAAGGGGAGAAAAAGTGCATTTTGTCTTGCCGTTCGCCGCCGCACGGTCGACGCCGTTTGCCGCCGCACGGTTAGAAGTGATCAGAGACAGATAGATCGTCCGGAAATGGAACGGAAGGTTTAGACTGAAAAGTTATTATAATCGGTTTAGCAAACGTTTTAATTAATTTAACCAAAGTTTAGGAATGCATGATTAGAGGGAGCTCGACGAGCGCATAGCCACGTTCGATTAGACTCGAAAGAAAATTCAAGTAAATGAAATTGTAAATAAAACGTAACTAAAGCAAGGTTTTCCACATAGAATTAATTCATTTTTGCATCTATTAGGAACCTGAAAATAAAGACAGGAATGGGACTAATTTAACTGACCAAACACCACTCTGGGATAAAGAATTAGATATGCGACATTTTGTTTTACAAAACGAGAATTATTATTAAAAACCCTTACTTTTCTTTACAGACATCAGGGGGTTTTTGGACTAGGATTTTATTCAACTGAGCTGCTTGGACAGGAAAAGAAAACTCGGGCAAGGTGAATTTGGATTTATTTTCATTTTAATTGTTGCTTGCAACAGCCCCACCACTCACTTTAGGAAGGTGGTACGTGATTTGTTCGGAGCCGGCAATGTGGATTATTGATTCTTATTTATTTATTATACAGTATAGTTTAGAATGTATTTGTTTCTGTATGCATTGATTTATTGTTGACTGTATTTCGACCTCCTGTCATTTAGTTGAGCAGTGGGCCGCCTTGCCGCACTGCTCCTTTTGTAAATTTTTGACTCCGCCCACTTTTGAAAGGGCCCTGCCGCTTATTTTGTATTGACTTATTCATGTTTTTTGTAAGTGTTAGCGCGCAGAATAAAGACGCGTTTTATTACTTTTAAACCAAACATGCATTTATTCAACTTTGTCTCTGCTCCTAGTGCGATGTTTACCAATCTTTAAATCAAGTTGCTACTTCGCAACCCCTGGCCACTTGAAACACTATGATTGGCAAATATTAAGCAAGAGATAAATTCAAATTTATTTTTTAAAAACAAGAATTTATAATTATGATTTTTCAAACTGGTAAATGTTTATTAAATTTATTGATAAATGTGTTTTATCTCAAACAAAAAATCCAATGATAAATCATGAATAAACATTGACATTTTTAGATATATTTATCAACATATTGTACTATTGTATAAACATAAATATTTACAGATAGTTAAACATGTGTAAACTAAATGATAAGTCTGATGTTCATACAATCTCATACAAACTCTTGATTTTATTGGCCATCACTACCGAGGCCAGAATCAGTTCTTCGACCAAAAACTTTGCATAAGCATTATCGAGTGGGTTACCACACCAACTTTCGTGTGGCCCCCTTTCCTCATGAACCTGCCATCTGCCCATTCAGGGCATTGATTGATTTTTTAATGAAAACTATGAACTCACGAACTCACGAACACGCACTCACCATGGTAACCATAAACTCACGAACACACGCACGTGCTGATTTTTGGAGTCTGAGTCCGCCATGTTGCCCGATGTCGTCATTTGTTATCCATGTGTTCATTTATTCAATTTTCCGAATGTATTTGACTATATGATGTTGCCAAAGTGTTTCTAATATTCAATTAGGATTTTCTGTCTTGTTTTAAGTAAGATTTATCAAGTATTTCATGTTTCTTGATGTCTCTCACGATCTCCTGCGTTGTGATTGTGCTACAATTGGCAGCAGAGGATGGTTGTTCATCGTTGAATTCACTGCCTTTGTAATAATTTTCCAGGTCAATTGCCGCAACCGCGCTTTGTGCGCTCGCGACCTGCTTTATCTATTTTCAGGTGCGTTTCTCTGCCAATGCGCAAGGATATTGCTTGGCACACCGTGTGGCTATTATTGCATTTTTCTGGACAACAACCAAGTTGATTGGACCCTGATTAGCACTCCGAATGCGGCAGATGCATTTGGATCCAGTGTGCGACGAAATTTCCGCACAGGATTTCCTTTTCAGATTTCTTTTATTTTTCAGACAGTTGAAATTACCTTTGTTAATATTTAAACTTTACCATTTTGGGGGAACCAAAGTTAGGCTTTTGCTTCGCTCCACTATTGCACATTGACATAAAAAATTTTTCCCTAATTAATAATGAAAATGAATCTTTCTTTTATTTCAGTGACTATTGCCTCAAAAAAATCATATTAAAACATTGGTGTAATCAATGTCAAATTGAGCTAAATGGAACCAGAGAATTGGGTACGCCAGAATAATAATTTTGTTTCATTTACCAAGCCGTAGCTCGCCCCGCTGCTGAGTTAAACGAAACCCAGAAAAAGGAAAAAATGGCGCATCAGCGTCGCGAGCAGAAGGACCGATGCCGAAGGGAGGTTGATCCCGACCAATATCAATGTCCCATATGGTGGAACGTGGACCACAAGGTCCTACGTTCACTATGTGAAGGAGCTGGCTGGCTCAGAGGCGGATTTAATAGACCTCACGTGGTCCAATGCATGAATTGCATGGGGTCAAAATCCGCTCGCGTCCTAAGTTGTGGAAACCAGCCGTCATTCCCAACGTTGTGAAAGGGATCAGAGCCCCTGCTCGAAAGATTTGGGCGACCTGCAACGTACGTGTGCCAGGTCATTCACGCGGATACAGGTGAACGAATTCTCCTGGATCCCCGGATGGCAGGACCGACTAACACCCCGGAGGGAGGCGCAACACAAGTCATTGCAGTCCCACCCCCACCAAAAGAAAGGGTGACAGTTGCCATTGCAAAAATTTTATCTAAGCTCGTAAACTTCGTAAGTAGCAAAAATTCAAAAGTTCTATAACTGTAATTGGCAAATTTCATTAACAGTATAAAATCGTAATAATATTAAAAATTCAAAAGCTGTAAAATCGTAGATAGCAAGGTTTCATTAAGTTGAAAATCGTACAAAAAAAATGCAAAACTGTAAAAATCAAAAACTTCAAAATCTGTCTGCAAAGGCCGCAAGGTCAAAACCCTATGATTCACCCAGGCGCCAAAAGATCAAACCCTCCACTTTCCACAAAGATCTTTCTACAGGGACCTATTTCCCTTCGGTTTGCAACGCCAAACCTTTCCTGTCGGCGCTGGACTTCAAAGGCACCAACAATTACCCTCTGTCTACTGTAGAATAACCACAGAGTTGGTTTTAGACTCCGTTTTCTCACTGTTACATTCCGATATAATAAGTGAAGGGATAACGCCAACTGGATTCATCACTACCAAGTATGTACATTGCACCTCCCAAATCCCGCTAATATTGAGCCCCCGAACTTCTGCCGTTCGAGGGTGATTTCCTCTTAAATTTCTTAACTTTTGTCTATTCCGTATCTCCCCAACCGTTGGGCGGATTACGTAATTACGTGCTCTAACAGGGCACATTGGTCCCATTTCAATCGCACTACTAGAACTTGATATAGGGCCGTTCACACGTTTCGGCTTGTAAGAAAACCGTCACTTTTTTTAAAAAATAAAAATACACGTATATAGCCAAATTTTGCTGTGGATGCAGATCTAGTGTCAAATAAGCAATTCACTTTGTGCCAAGTCAAAATCTTGACTTAAAAAAAAAATATCGAGGAATCCCTCCTAGGTGAACCATGGTTGCAACGAGATCTCAAAAACTGTTCCAAAAACAGTTTTATGAACTTAATTTCTTTATGAATAGAGATATTGATCTGAAATTTTAATAGGATGTGGGTAATTCCCTTGCCCACCTTATCCTAAAAGGAATTTTTATAATTTTGAAAATTAGTGGAAATTTATCAAGAAAACCTGGTTCCCAGACTTACTCTCTTATACTGGATTTTCACCATATTTATGCCCAAAAAACTGGACCGTCCACACATCTTATCACATGTATAAGAGGACTGATTATTTTTTGAGCCTGTTTCACAGGTATAAGACACGTTCACATGTATAAGAGTCTGTTTCACATGTATAACAGACATAGATTGTTTTTGGAGCCTGTTTCACATGTACAACAGACATAGATTGTTTTTGGAGCCTGTTTCACATGTATAACAGACATAGATTATTTTTGGAGCCTGTTTCACATGTATAAGAGTCTGTTTCACATGTATAAGAGACATTGATTGTTTTTGGAGCCTGTTTCACATGTATAA
>JAQIXU010002019.1:0-13956 GCA_034701245.1 Strigamia transsilvanica | reverse complement strand
CCAAAAATCCATTTTTTGGACCAAAAATCCATTTTTTGGACCAAAAATCCATTTTTTGGACCAAAAATCCATTTTTTAGCCCTATCATTCATTTAGAAATCAATTTTGCTTTTTGTTTTAAAGAAATTGTCAGCAATTTTAAATACCATGTCCACACACTTTCTACTGGCCAATGACTCATGAATAAATGGAGATTCAAGTACCAGCTCTTGAGTGCTGCACCATTTTGAAAGCACAATGCTTTCTCCTCATGATTGTTTCATCGGCAGGAAAGAAGGGAGAACACAGTTCCTCCTCTGCTTTGAATTTGTCAGTCAAATACCATCAACAAATTGCCTGGTGTCATCCCTCTGGATCAATGCAATATCACATTATCTCTTCACCCCTACTGTATATTCATCACTTGCCCACCAAATTGGATAAAGTCATTATTTTCAATTTTCCTTGTAAAAAGTGTACAATTATTGATTAAATGTGACTCTGGACAGGGAAGGAAGGAATCTTAGGTGCCAACACCTAAAGGTTGTCAGAATGTTGCTGAGAAATCAATAAAGTTGCAATTTGTGACAAGACATTAGTGACACCTGATTGTGGTTTTAATTATTTGCCTCACTTCCCTGTTGATGTTGATAGATACAATTACCATTGAGTACATAATTGGAACATGAGTGAGTATATTGAGGCGAGTTTATGTGCACATGTATAGACACAATGGCTTGTTTAAACACTGCCCATGTAATGGACACCAGCTGCTCTTGCAGTATTGTGTGCTGTGCGGGAAATTGGCAAGAAACAAGACATAAACTCAAGTTGGGAATTAATCGAGCAGATAATTGCCACATTTATGCACAGAAATTTGTTGGTATTGGTATTTCTATGCTATTTTGTTGTTTTTACTTGTTTGTTTGTTTAGCTTTGTTGTTGTTTTTTTGGGTTGTTTGTTTTTGCATTTACAATTTGAAAGTAGGCAAAACAAGTCTTGTTTTCATGTACTATGCAGGCATCTATTGTTAGCTTAGCAAAATCGCAAGAGAGAAATAAAAAATTGAATTAACGGTTGGAAGAGCGGAGAGAATTTACATAAGAGATGAAACATTTGTTTATTATATTATTTTTAGTTCTGTGAGTTTGTATATTTTTGTAATGAAAAGATGAACCACTAATGTTAATAAGATTCAAAGAAATTGTGTTTTTGTGGCAGTTTTTTTTTTAGGATTTTACTGGAAGACTTCGTTGACTATTGCCAAGCGGCCATTACTGCATTGCCTAGGCAGCAGGTGCATGTTTAGTTCTACAATTGTAACTGTTTGCTGGACAGTGGTTACTGGGAGAATATTTTGCTGAACGGCTTTTCCGACCTGTTCTTCACGATCCAGGTCATGATCCTGAAAGGAGCGATGGCTCCGCTGTCCTCCGGAACCTGAACGCAAGTTGTCGAGGGCCCACAAAAGTTGAATTATTATCATAAATTTTTAATAATAATGATTTTGATGTTATTAAAAATGAATTTTAAACCCCAATTTAAAGATTCTTAATCTTCAATGAGCCCTAGGCTGTAAAAAACCTAGATCTGCCCCAATCTGAACGTCCAGATTTTCCATGCATAATAGCATGTCCGAAGGAGGATATCCAATCTCTGGTCATGCGGTCTACAACCGTGTGGTCAGTGGTTGGTTTTAGGTTGGACTTGAAACAAAATGGATCTGATTTATTCAAATGACAAAGTAGGTGGCGCTACGAGAGGTGCAGCGTCATAAAAACTTGCAATAGAAATGAAAACACGTGACAATCAACGAAGGACATTGGTCAAATGCTGCGAACACAGTGGGCCGGTTAAATTAATTAAACTCGCGGGATGTTTTTCGCATGCAAAATGGTGTTTAGTTGAAGGTCCATTTACGGTTTCGTAATTGGTCAAGCTGTGGAATTCGGTGCTCAGCTTCAACAGAGGAATACTCCACATTTTCCGACATGCATTAGCGACCAAAAGCGCCCAAACCTAAGCAAGGAATGCGTGAAATTCTCTCCTATTGTGTTTGGACGCACACATACACGATCTGATGGCGAGCCAAGAAATTCATAAATTGATTGAGACTTTTAATAAAGGCTGTTGGTTTTCCAACGCCGTCACGCGATGGATGGAACAATAGTGCTCATTTGTTCGAAAATAGAGGGTTGTTGGATCGCATCGATTTGTTGCTTAGTTTCTGTGCTCCTGTTTTGTTCGGACGAGTCAGCAAGAAAATAAATCAACGACACAATCAATGACAAAAAGAAATCAAAATATTTTGAATGGGTTTTTTGATATTTTGTGGAAGAATTTGATTTTTTTTGAGGAGATTTTGATCATTTTTTGGATTTTTGATGTTTGATTTTGTGATTTTTGAAGGGAATTTTGATATTTCACTAAAGTTTTTAATTTTTCGGGGGAAATTTTTCATTTTTTGAATGGAATTTTGGTTTTATTTGTGGAAATTTTGATATTTTTGAGGAAAATGTTTAATTTTTATGGATTTTTGGTGTTGGATTCTGTGATTTTGTGATTTTTGACTGGAATTTGTAGAGATTTTTAATTTTTTTTTTGGATTTTTGGTATTTGACCTACTGGTACGTCACCATATCGTACTCTACTAACACCTACACCATCTTAAAAAGATTGGGAAATCTCTGCTTTAAACCAATAAATCCGCACAGATTTTCATAAATCCTTTGAGTTTCATCACCAATTCAACCAAACTATGAAATTTCCGCATCTTGGTGGCGCCAAAGTGCCAGAACTGCGAACTAAACTAAATCAATTTTTGCATTTGACAATTGGGTGCACGTCGTATCCCTGCACCCCCGTGACTCCCGAACCCCAATTTAATTAATGATTTTCTTATTTCGATTAAAAAAAATAAAAAAAATCCAAGGAAATTGTTCCATGGCAATCAGCACAGAATCGACAACCATAAATCCCAATAACAAAAAAAAACTTAAAATTCCCCAAGATCCGCATAAAAACAAAACCAATTTCAACTTCACATCTAAATTAGAAGCAACAAACTTCCTCCTCAACTCCACCAACGTATAAAAACCACAAGTGCACCCAGGGGTAACCACCAGGAACTCGAGAGCTCCATTTAACCAGTCGCACTGCAACAAGCCTCAATGACCAAACACTTGGATCTTGTCAACAACTCTTCACACAGCCAATCAAGCATCACAAGTTAGGTGAGATAACACGATGACATCATCCCAGCAACTTGACATACAACAAAAATTTACATCCAAATTAGGAGGGGCTTTTTCTCTTTCTAATTTATTTGTAATTTTTTATTTTGGACATAGTAAATGAATGAACATTCCATATTTTATTGCAGCCACAGATGCCAACCATTAGAAAGTCCATTAAAACTGCTCTCCCTGAATTATTCAGCCCCCATTCTTTTATCCCGTGGGACACTTTGTTTTTTTAGTTTTGCTCATATGAGTAATTACTTTATTTAACCCTCACTTTTGATATGGGTAAGTGAAGGGTTGGTGCACCAAAATTTAATCTAAAAACCGCCAAGATTATGATATGAATGGGGGCTTTGGCTTTCTCTTCTGGGTTGATGGGTTGATAGTGTAAACAGTTGGAAAATGTGACGTTTTTGACAGTGATTATATGGGGAATGATTGGGGGTTTGGAAGTAGGGGATTTTCAAGAATTTTTGGAATAAAATGAAAATTAATTTTTTTTTTTTTTTTTTTTTTTTGTGTTAAATTTATTCATGAAGGAAAGGAGAAATTAACAAGATATTAAAGTCGGTGGCAATTCATTAGAGCGCATCTGCTGTGTCTTTTGTTTTCATGGCTGTGCAATAAAGAGTGAAAAGCGAAGAAGAAAAACAAAAGGCGAAATTTTAAAATTGCGCCGTAAATCAATCAGGAAGTTGAAATTTTTGAAGATTTGCATTTTAAATTAAAAGCGCATTTTCGCTTAATTTCTTAATTGGTAGTTGGAATTATTTAAAGGGATAATTCTCGTCTTGTTAAGCGGCGCTTTTGAAATAAATTTACAAGAATTAGTCGGTGATTTTTAAAAAGTTCAATTTTTCACGCCGTGCAGCGAAGCCGTGCGGGCAGCAACGGCTGGGAGAAATAAACACTGCTGCTAATTAAAGCGATTTCAAGTGATGAATATATGCAGTTTGCAATCAAAACAGAAATATTAAATTACAAAATATCTAATTTTGGTTAATAATTAAGCGAATTTTGGTTAATTATTAATTGATCTTTGGTCATGGTGACTGTTTTACGTGTAAAAATGTATAATTTACACCATTTCACACCAGTTAACGTGTAAAAATGTGTGATTTACATCATTTCAAGTGTAAAAATGTGTCATTTACACAATTTCACACCGTTTAACGTGTAAAAATGTGTCATTTACACAATTTCACACCGTTTAACGTGTAAAAATGTCTAATTTGCACCATTTTACACCGTTTAACATGTAAAAATGTCTAATATGCACCATTTCACATCAGTGAACGTGTAAAAATGTGTGATTTACCATTATTTCATGTGTAAACATGTCTAATTTACATCATTTCACACCATTTTTTGTTTGAAAATTAGACAGATTGATCTTAGGTGGTGCAACATGGGATAATTCATGTTGAACATTTTGTTTCTTAGTAGTTGCTATAAATTGCTCTTGTTTGTTGTGATTCATGGATATGCTCATCTTGACAGTTTTATATGGGGTTGGGTAAAACTGAGTCACCTTGAGGAAAACAAAGAGTTTGTCTTCATAATTCAAGTCAATGAGATGATTCCTCTCATTTTTTCACCTCTCATAAATTGGCAACTGCTAGATAAGAGATGAAAGGTATTGAAGACCAAGTTTGACGAAAAATTAATGTTGGTGATTTCTTCCAAGAACGATTCAATTACGAATTATAAATGACTGCGAGATAAAAATAAATTATCTTTTCTCTTGCCACGAAACTTTATTTCCCATCAATTTTTTTTTTTTTGCCAAAAAACTTTTTTATGGATCTTTTTATGCCAAATGTGCTTTGGGTTTTTGCAGGAAACTCGTTCCGTGTCATGTGACAGTCGTTTAAGAAATATCACTTAAATATTACAGATAAAAGTTAGTGCTGGAAATTATTTTTTTTAAATACCAAAAAATAAAGTTAGTTCTAAAAGAAAATTGAATATTGATTGTAATAAAAATACAGTCGAAATTCGTTGTAACGATTTTTTGTTATAACGAATTTTTGTAAATGGTTAAAAATGGTTAAAAATTCGTTATAACGAACTCTCGTTATAACGAAGCGATTTCTCGGGTCCTTTGCGATTCGTTATAACGAGTTTCGATTGTATAGAATTTTATTTAATAAAAAGTGGGAGAGAGATTTCTTGTCTGTATTGAGGATTAGTGTCGAAGAGAGATGCTGGGAATGTAAGTGATTTTTCTTAAATCTCCGTGAACGTGTAGAAAAGCTGCTTTAGTCGGTTTGAATAAAGGCAGGTTTTAAGTTTGTGAAAGGCATATTGGATGCAGGAATGGAAATTAGAAGAAGAAAATCATTCAAAACGTAATCAAACTTGTTTTTATTGATTGAAAATTGAAATGAAACATGAGAATTTGTATGGGGAAATTCCTGGAGTTTGGAATTGGATGGTCATAAAATAAAACAAATTTTATTTCATATAAAATCGAACGTCGTTATAACGAATCTCAAGGTACCCGAGAAATCGGTGAAAAATTTCGAAATTTTTTAACCAAGAAGTCATTTACAAAAATTCGTTTTAACCAAAATTCGTTATAACGAGTTTTGACTGTATAACAAAAATTTGTTATATCACAATTCGTTATAACGAGGTTCGACTGTCCAATTTCTGCAACAATTTAAAATGAAAGTTTTCTTTACAAGATATAAATAGTAGGCACATTCATAAAGTCATTTAAAAACTGTTTAAATTTTTAAAACCAGCCTGGATTTAAAATTTAACATGCAAACTTGCAGTTAAACATGTTTTGTTGTTTAAATGTTGTGCGCATACCAACTGCTACTGACCGGCAACCGGGGGATCTGTGGTTCAACTCTTGCAAAATGGCCGGGAAGTCTCGATGTGCATACCAAGTTGAATTTGCAAGCAAAAATGCAATTTCAAGTTTTTTCTTAACTTTTCGCATTATATATTTAAAATCTCATTTCCGCTTTGTAATACCATTCCAAAGTTTGCAGTAGAGGAACTTTGGACTAATTTTTTTTTTCTTTTGGGTAAAACTGCCTGTAAGCTGCTTGTTGTAATCTTCTTGTGCAAGTATCGGCTGGGTCGTATGCTATAACATTGATGGGTTTCTATTAAAGCGAGAGCATTTTTACTCTGTGCATGTGTGGTTTGTGAATATGGAATATTTTCCTTCCTAGAAATTTGCAAAATTTGATGTTCCTGAGAGCAATTCTGAGCAAACAAAGCATCCTAGTGTGAATCATTAATTAGATCTACAAACAGAATTGTTTTGAAAATTGTTCACGTGCCAAATAGAGAAACTAAATTTAATTTGCAAACAACAATATATATTTTTTTTAAATTTTGGTTTGTTGAACAAATCTTTAAAAACTGTTTGTACAAACAAGCTTATCTTCATTGTATAGTGTGTAGATGACCTGGTATACATTAGATTTGAAATTTCTAGGGAAAGCTTCACTGCAAAGCTTTTAAATGACAAATTTGACACAAATTGCCTGTATTGAGCCATATAATGCTTAGTGCAACCAACCAAAAATAAAAAGGAATGTTTGACATTAATTTGGCCAAACAGATCTCTTAAGTGCCAATTGTCATACAATACACATCATCCAACAAATGCACTGTAACTAGGATTACTCACGCTTGGAAAGCCAGGTAATGGTTGCAGAACACAGGTGTTCCACAACATAATAAGTGTTGATATCTAATTAATTTATCAACAATGTAAACTTGTGAGGAATACTGCAACACGGGATAGGAAAGCAGAAATTGGTGTATAATGGAACACTGGTTATCCGAACAGCGGGATTGTATCCTAGACTATACTTCCAGTTCTAAACTATGTCATAAGTTTAAAAACCAACAATTACTAAATCTGTTTTTGCAGTTTTAGTTTTATATCAACTATTTATCATCATCCATTCATTGAAGTTTATTTTATAAACTATTTTGCTAGTTGTTGCAGTTTGACTGTAGTGCACTTATCATTTTGTTGCACCTCTATCTCTATTTTCATTTTTTTGCAACAAATTGTATGTTTATTTATCAATTGCCCCATAAGTTACGGTATTTATTTGTATCACAATTCTACACTTTAGATTTAAATTTCAAGTTTCTACATGCACACATTGCAGAGAAATGATGAAAAAATGGGATGCACTTATCATTTTGTTGTGGACTGTATATATATGTATACATAAACTTTTATTATTTTTTTAAAAAAAAATTTTATTTTACTTTTTAAATTTGGTTTTCAGCTTCAAATGTTTGAAGTTGAATGCCCTTTGGGTGAGAAAAATTTCCCTTTTAACTCTAATTATGAATTTTGTAATATTAGCTCACATTCCTTTGATAGGCTCTAAAAGAAGAACAAAAAAATTTGTAAAAAAATCTGTACACCAAGAATGCTTGCAATATTAATTATACAAAAGAAGAGGTGGGAAGAGATTATTACCAGTATGTAGATCGACTTGTTTTGGAGTGAAACTCGGTAGCAAATATTCAAGGAGAGGAAAAATGTCTTGCAAGAATCTTACTTTGTATAAAAATGTTGTTTGGAGGACAGTGATAGCAAGCAATGCAATTTGATGGCTCTCTGTTTCTCATGGCGCATAAAGTATCTCTACTTCAATGTGATGCTGTTGCCAAAAGTCAATGTTTTCCAGATGCAGTTTGGGAGAATGGGAATAGAAGAATGCTATTTTTTTCAGTTGGATCATTTGAAATGAGAAGCAGTTGTGATTTATCATTTCCACTTCGGCCTGGCCATATTCTGTTACCATGTTTTATTAATGGTTTATTAATTTTCACTTTGTAATTGGAAGAACATTTGGAGGTTCAAAGGCAAGAGGAGGTTTTGCACTTGAAGAGAGAATTTCATCAGTTTTTGTATGGTAAAATATTCATTTGTTGCTAGACTTTGTTCGATCAAATATCTGTAATGTCATTTGTGAAATTGAAGCAAAGTTTATTGTTGCTTATCAAACGGTATCTGGAGCGAAGCTGTGAAATTCAATTCTGCTCGGGTGTAAAGCGAGGGAAAGTCTGGTGTTGTCACCAGCTGTTACAATTTCTTCCACCCCCTAAAGGAAAGTTAGAACCCAGTTCTCTCTCCTTCTCTTGCTATCAAGTGACATTTTCTTTTATTGGACGAGAAGACTGAAGAAGACATGTCTTCGATACATGGGTCATTGCTCCAGTCGGTGCTATCAATATCGTGCTGCACTCAATGCATTTCAAGTCTTGTAGATACCCAACCACTTTTTTTGAGCCATCATTAAAAAGTTATCACATTTTGGAAAGATATAGTTGGATTTAGACAGGAAAAAAGAAAAGGTGGTTTGACATCTTTCTTTGAGTCATAAAAGAACTTTTTTATGACACATTTTTTTAACACAAGAGAGAAATTGATAAGTGATTTAAAATGTCTTGGTTGAAACTTTTGTATTGGGTTTTTTTTTAAGCTGAATCACACAGTCTCTTGAAGATGATCCATCTGTTATATTGTAAGAGAGTGCTAATTTTGGAGATTAGATGTATATTGTCACATTGCCACAATCCCATAATGCCCCAAAGTAATGAGTTAATAGTGAACAGACCACAAAATAATCGCACATAAAATTGTGACATAAAGAGTCCAATGACTCAAAACATTACACAGTTCTCAGAATGGAATGTAGTCTTCTATTAGGTTGGGTGATGACCCAACTCCTAATGAGCCATAACTAAAACCAATATAGGATTTTCAATGGAGAATCCTAATGCTACTGTCATATCGAGTATAAATACTTGGTATTTCTGGTATAGGATTGCTTTTTGTTGAACCTTGCTATGAACCACACTTCTTAGCAAATCACAAAAAGCACACTTCGAACTGCTTTAAGTCAGAAGGCCAAGCTTACTGTATCCCGGCTTTTCTCGTACCCCACGATTGTTTGGTGTGTGGCGGCCTTTTGTACCACCATACTAGTTCAAGCGGGGCCCTCTGAAGGTTCGGTATGTTTCTGAATAAGTGATGAGGCTGGATCAACATTGCGAACCATGGATGCAAAATACATGGCTATCGACTGGAACTACGTGGCTATACCTTGGAGCGGAACAAGCCCACGTAACCGCTCTTCCACGTTCTTAGACAACTGGGTGAATGACGTAAGGGTAAGGGACTTGTAAATGAGAGGGCCGACTGGCATGGCGACCTGAACAAGGAACTGTGACGCCCTCTTCACCCGGGTGCAGGAACTTTAACTGAACCGGGATCTATCAAGAAGTCGGTGGTGTGTGAACAACTTTACTCTAATGTTTGTATATTGTAGTTTACTCGATCGTGTATTCGGATTTGGGCGTTTGGCAATAGCAAACAAGCCAAAGTGTATTTTCCTTTGTTCCGGTTATTTGTAATGGCGAATAACCCTAACCTATTCTGTTTAATTCTAACCTAAATCTTATAGATTCCTATTTATGTCATTATCATCTTTGCAATAACTGATATACCGCTTGTGGCGATGCAGAAAGTCAGCCATACCTCTCTGTTTCGCCCGGATTATCAAATTAGATGCGACACAATAAAACAGGACCATTTGATCACGTATTTCGATTTTCGACTTGCGTAATTATTCTAACCCTTTTGGTTATCCATTGTTAGTCTTAAGCTTTGGTTATGATATCTTGTGTGTAGGCACCAATTAATTGCATATGTATTGAGAAGCATGCTGACTAGTCTTTGTTACTCATAATTTATCACGTGCTGTAGCTTGTAGTCATACTTTAGCGATTCTAGTCAGAATCAATTGCCCGAGCAACATCGTCACAAAACAAACAAATATGTACAAACCGGTAGTAGAAGACAACATTTTTGGCACTTCTGGAGGGTGAACAGAATAGCTAATGGTCAAGTCAGTCGATTGGTTAAGTTGATCTGGTTTCAATCAGGATGGCCCTTTTCCTAAACAGGAAGTGACTGCAGAAATTGATCAGTCAGGTCACTTGCCACAGATAGAGCCCAGCGAAGTTGTGCAGCCTGGACGAACAAGTGACTACGAAGATCACCAATTGCCATCATTTCATAACGAATCCAAGATGTCAAAGCTTTACAAACATAAGCCAAACCTAACTGTTGATACAGTAGTATATTGTTACATGTTACTATGCGATGTGTGATACTAGATCAGTTAGTCAGTGGACTCAGCTATGGGTTTCCGACGCGCGACCGTTACCGATCTCACTAAAACCGCACGCCTGACAGAGAAGCCAAGTCAAGAAGTGGTTCAAAACACGATCTCCATGTGAATACAGTAGGCACATTCATAAAGTTATTTAAACTTGTTTAAATTTTTTAAACCAGTCTAAATGTAAGATTTTACATGTTAAATTTGACATTTAGACTGGTTTCAAAAATATGAACAAGTTTAAATGACTTTATGAATGCGCCTAGTGATTGTTGCAACTATCCGGCCAAAATTCACTGCGCTGAGCACATCAATTCATTTATTGCCATATGGCATAAATTCCAGCATCCATAAAAACACTACAAATATATTCCCACAGAAAAATCATTAAATGGTTGCAATTTTCATAATCGATTTGCTGCCAGCTTAAAGTGATAATGAAACTGTCACTCTTTTCTATATAATAATGCAGAATTTCTTCACCACATCCATTTCATTATATCCATTACTCTCTAATTTCTGTTTATCTTATTGTATAAAATGTAGTAGACTATAAACTAATTTCTTCTTTTTTATTTATTTTCAGGTAAGCAATTTCATTTTCAATTCCACTCACTTTCCAGCAGCAGTAAGTTCATTTCTACACTTATAAAAAGAATATAATTAAAGGGGCTTGTTATTTGCTGATATCATCAAGGTAGAATGACATTATGTATATGAAACCAGGGGCTGGGGTTGTATAGGAATGAGAGGAGAAAATTGAATTCCCTTACACTCTTCCCCCAGTTATTGCTAGGGCTATTTTAAATTCTAATGGGGTGAGGGTGAGAAAAGCATTAAGGCGCTCTCTTCGATAAGAGGAATGCAGTTGGGCGAGGACATTTGACACACAGGTTTTGGCTCCATCTATAAATTTGCTCTTACAAATTCCCTGTGATGTGAATTGTCTATTGGTTATTTTATATTTCTGTCTGTTTGAGGTTTCAGAGCTGTGTTCAGTATAGAAAGTGCAATTTTTGTATGTTGGCCTCAGATTTACTCTGCTTTTTAAAGTGAGGCTGGGAATTGATATGAGTGTGCTATGTTTATTGATGTTTTTGAAGTAGAATATTTACTTCTTAACTGGATTGTTGCCTATTCAAATATTCATTGGAATAAATGAATTGATTGTAGTTTTGTGTTGAAACACTGAATAATGTGGAGAATCAGTGTACTCATTTTTTATTTTGGTTTATATTGATTTTTATTGGAATGCAGGTCTACAAGTGAACTCAGGAAGAAAAGTGCTGTTTTAAGGGAAAGCCCAGTGAGGACTTAACATTTGGTTGTGCAATTGTTGATAGGGATCAGTAATATACGTATGCTAGTTATGAAAAATTGCACAATCTGAGAATCATTCCATTAATGGAACCCCGTAATGAAACAATCTTGTCTGGTGATTATGGCGCCAGCTGTAGCCAAAATGATGTCATTTTATGGAGAAAATGGCGGAATTGTTCAAATCTAGAGGGGCCCGGTGAAGACCGACCAAACAGAATACAAGAACATGAAGATTCAATTTTTTTGGTCCCCTAGGGGCCAGAAAAAAGAAGTTTAATCCGGCCCTGGGGTATGGAGTTTATGGTGCTCATGGACCCACCAGCCAGGAACGCCTGTATGCGCTCATTGATAATTGTTATTATTACGAAAATTTAGTCTTCCATAATTTTCATCCCTACTAGACAGCTCATAAATGATGCAAAAATGTTCAAAAATTATCTCCTGAATCCCCCAGGTCCCAGAGGACACATTACCTTGGGCTCATGAAGAGGGAGGCCCAAAGGGTTAAACCACTGTTTCTTAAACTGCTCCGTGAGTACAAAAACAACTAACGCTTGAGTTAATAAATATTAAGATGACTAATCGGCCTCCTTTAGGGAGGACAGTCCAGCTTTTGTAAGTTTTGTCTTCCTTTTCATTGTAAAAAAGTTGGTCACATTATACATATATGCGGTGTTTGTCAACCCAAAATCTCCACTCAATGTTGATAACCCTTTCGTGGTCTTAACAAGATCCGTGTCTAAATTCTATGTCACTTCGGTTAGGGTTCAGATGGAGGTCAGGATGAAATGAGAGCAACGTCTCTGTACTGACACCAAATATTGTCTGCTCTTTAGTTGTCATGCTATGCATTAATGCAACTATGTGAGTGCATTTACATTGTCACTGGAATAATAATGCAGTGGTAGTAAATCGCGTTCAAATAATAGTCATCAATGTAGGGCCATCATTCTGTTGTTAACAATCTCTCATAGTGTAATGGGCTGGCTTTAAACGTTTTGAACAGAACGGGCCTAAGAAATCTTGAGCCTACTTAGAGTATAGAGAGTTTATGTGACGTCAGAAATTTAATTTCTTATTTTATGGCACGTTGGCTTGAGAGTTTATTATTTTCTTGTGTAGTGTGCTGTTAATTAAACCAAAGTTCAACAATTTTCTTCCATTTAAAAAAAAAAGTTATAGCAGAAATCCAACTTTTAATATACAAGTTTTCGTCATAAAATAAATGCAATTTTGCAAAAGTAAAGCCTTAAAAAGTATTTTTTACACGTGAATGGATGAATTTCACGCGTTTATGCTCTCACTTAATATTTATCGGGTTTCGATGATTCCGCTAGCAAAAAGCAAACTTTAAAAGCTTTTCTTTTCTCATAATGTTTATTATGCTAGGTGAAAATAATGAAAATCACAATGAAACTCTAAATTTTTATTTCTGTTTACAATTTATCTACATTGTTTTTCTTCCACTGTATTCCCATGAGTGTATGTAAGCATACATGACATTGGAGGGCAGCAATTAGACTTTTTTACACAAACTTGGTTCCTTCCCATGCACTTTTGATTTCGAGTTGGTGAACTTAATAGAAACAAACAAATACATAAGCTTATTGTACTGCAGCAGTAACTAAAACTGAACCATTGTTGCTATTGTTGATGAGAACTGTAGTTGTAAGAAAGCTGAAGGTATATTCCATAAAGCCGAAGGTATACAGTGTAAAGCCATAGGAATACTAGATACATAAAGCCGAAGCATTGCAGTTGATCTACACTGCCTAATTTCAACTTACCATTGCATTGAAGATACTATAAGAAATGTCAACAAGATCAATACAATAAATGCACCTCTCATGATCAAATAAATATTCAGGTTGGTATACAGGTATAACATTACACATTTTATAGAAGAATGGGTTCATGAATTTTTTAATGCATTGGTCATAAAAATTAAGCTTGTGGTGTGATAATGGTTCATTTTATTATTGGTGCATTGTGTCATAAAAGAGTGCTTCACTAAACATTAAATGTAATTAATTTAGTTCTCAGTGCTTATTAATGGTACAAGAAATAAAAAATGAAACAATTAATTACTCAAGACATCAGATGCATTCAATCCTAGGAGAAGTGCTTTACTCTTCTTAAGACTTAACCCTTAAAAGGCCGAGTGGGGTCGAGAGGGACCCCAGAAAGTGTTTTTCGCTAATAACTTTATAAATAATTTTTTGTAATTTTTTATATT